>JAXQQM020093011.1:0-101590 GCA_034641835.2 Pinus albicaulis
CCTCTCATGAAGGGGCATATATGTGGCTAAATAATATAGCATCCTTGCAAAATTAACTTTTTCATTATGTTAATATCTAATTGCAGAGTTGTCCATTTGCTACTTTTTGCATGTACCATCTATCAAACTTTGTAGGTAGGTGCCTAGTTTTGGGTTTTAGGGCACGAACCCCCCCAACAAATCTCGGCCATTGATCTTTGACTTGCGGGTTTCATCATACCATTTTTCAGCCTGACCCCTCTGTTAAAAGTCAAGCAACTGGAGGGCTTTGAAACATATCGCCCTCAGGCTGATATCACCTTGTTATTCTTTAGTTGGCATTGTTACATATCGTCCTCTTCATTTTTGAACAAAGCAAAAGCTCTCAATCAGGGTTCAAATGTTATGAGTATGGATTTCCATCCTCTACAGCAAACAATTCTGCTAGGTGATTTCAAATTCCATTCAATACAATTCTTCACTTAAATAAATTCCTTATCTCAATTTGGAAAATATACCTTTTATCTTTATAAATATGTTCACACTAGCTAGTGGTTCAAATTTGGATTGTTGGCTTTATCGATCAGTTGGAACAAAATGTTGGTGACACTGCAATTTGGGAAGTGGCATCTCAAGAAAGATTAGCTTATAGGAACTTTAAGGTTTGGGAAATTCCGTACTGTTCGATTCCCATGCAGGTAGATGTCCTGTAATTTAAATTGGAAAAATGTACATGTATGAGTTGATTTTGAAAAGAATCTTAGAATTTACAGTTCTTTATTGGAGTTGATCATTAGCACTTGCCTTAGGTAAACACTTATACATGTTTTGTTATGTTTTCTTAGGCTGCAAAGATATTGTTAATGTTTTGTTAATTACAAATGTATTTTAATGGGTGATCTCAATTATTTCCATTTACAAGTCATTTCAATCTTCGATTTTTACGCAACAATTATGCTAACAGAAGGGAAATTTTGCAGGTAATCGTAATGATATTATGATCTACATATAAGATAACTTCAATAGGGGATTTAACCAAATATTAATATTGATGATTTGTCATGTCAATACATAATGCTTTTGACGATTATATTTAACAATTTACTCTATGAGCAACCTTGAAAGTTTCTTATTTTAAGAGAACCAGGACCAGACCCTTGCAGCAGCCTCCTTGTTGAAGAAGGAAACTGGGAGGAAGGATGGTTGTACTCAGATGCCTCGGATGTTTCCTTTTAAATTCAAGAATTTGGTGCAAAGTAACTGTGTTGACAATAACT
Organism: Pinus albicaulis; assembly: GCA_034641835.2. Lineage (NCBI taxonomy): Eukaryota > Viridiplantae > Streptophyta > Pinopsida > Pinales > Pinaceae > Pinus > Pinus albicaulis. The sequence goes on from JAXQQM020093011.1 coordinate 1,257, forward strand.
ATGATCTACTTGACTCTGTTAATTACAGTTGTGATTACAACAATGGTTATAATCAATAAGTATCCATAATAAACACTGATCAATGAGCTTAAGTAACACGTATATTGGGTAATAACAAGGAGTGTATAACCATAATCAGAGTGAGTGCGATATATGAGTGACAGTGAACCATACGATCTTCATAGCTTACCGAGTGTAATACCATATCTATTGGGATTAGAGCTTACATATAAAAGCATGGTTTCGATTGCTCTAAATGATTCCGTAATAAACCTGTATCACATATGTATTGAGCTCGTGTATCTCGTGTTCATTTACTAATATTTCGTTACCTAAGTAAGTTCAATTATAGAGAAGGTGGTAGTAACGCATATTATGCCTAAGATATCACCCTATCTAAGTAGTTAAGCAACTCACCGGTCGTAACCTCATATCATGCTAGCTTAGTCTGTCTGAATAGGGTTCCAATCATAAACTAACATGTAGTTGATCTGTGTGTTTCCACATCAATAACCCGTACATGTATCTGCTTTAACATTTCGATTGTTTCCATCTCTGTTAGTAAAACCTGTACCATTCACTAGTTAAGTATGAATAAGAATAGATGTAATGGCGATCATAGGCTTGATAAAGGTGGAATCCTATCTGCTATAACTTCTACTCGTATATAAGAGAGACCTTCTTGCTTCACCTATTTCACATGGTATACTTATTGTGGAAATAGCCATACTTGACTAGTAGTAATACTTGGGCTTGTTATAAGGTTCTAGGAGTCCACATGTTCATAAGATCAGTAATATATAAGATATACTATTCAATGGATTCACATGGCTAACCTTTTATAACAGTAATAGAAGCTCTTTTAGTATAGAGGTTTATCTCTCACCATGTTACATAATAAGCATGATAGTATTGTACTAATATGGAGTTAAGGGTAAAGGTTCAATATTCTTTATTAACATATCACTATCTTCACTGATTCCCATTGATTTTATTAACTATGAAGAGTATGACATAATCAATACTAGCCTAACTTACAGCTTTGTAATCATAATCACACAGCTTACTAGTCATGTATAGAGAGTGGTCATAGTCTATCCATGAAATTGTAAACTTTATTTTGAATTATCTCTTAAGAATGAATTTTACTTACTGGTACATGGATAACAATAAAGAACGGATGTTACTTAACTCTAGTGATACCAAATATATGCTACTGTTTGACTTTACTAATGCAGGGATACCAACATGCCTTATGTCATTTAAATTATCATTGCAAGGATATGAAATATAAATGCATATGCTGTAATGTGTGTACGAATGTTTACATTGATAACAGTATATTTGGAATGTGTAGAGATTGTTATATGGGTAACAATTTGTTATGAACAATATAGATGCATGTGCTGAAATGTGCGTACGAGTGTTTACATTGCAGATTGTGTACAAGTAATTGCTTTGCAGAATACAGATTACAGAACCAAAATACGTGATGACAGAATCCCCAGAACAGTTGAGACTCCCGAGATTCCACGATAGGGTGTTGACCCTGGTCCTATTGGGAGGGGTGGAGGTGTTGCCCACCGGTTATCCTCCGATACCTGGAGTCATGGGAGGACTGTGCGAGTCACGCTCCCCTAGACGTGTGATGATGACTGCCGGATGCCTACAAGCATATCTGGTCGACGTAATCGACGCTGATATCCTTAAGGTCTATGAATGGATCAGTAAAACTGATGCCATGGCATATTCCTGTAGAGGACGGATAGGATGAGAGTGGAAGAAGATTAGGAAGGATAGGATGATTTTAGAATAGTTTGAAGATTTGGTTGAGATGGGAAGTAACAATTAAATTGCAGATACATACTTATTCAAACAGAGAGTCAATCTTAAAATCCGCCTTCTACAAACACCCTAATCTCTAAAATACAATCATTGATATGAGTATATGAAACCCTAACTTCGGGACGAAGTTTTCCGAAGGGAGGAAGTATGTAACAACCCACACCCTAAGTCCCTACTTCCTAATATTTAACTAAAAGTTAAAATACCAACATAAAGAAAAACTAACTTTAAAAAGAATAATTAGAATGATTAATTAAACAGCACCCCGATTGAATACATTCAAATTAATACAATCATATTCTTTTTCATTTAAATGACGGCTGTTTAATACAACCTTATACATCTTATCCTCTTGCATTCAAGTTACCTCTCATTAATAAATCATATCCTCTTATTCGAATGACCTCTCATTAATACAACCTTATCTTATTACATCCAAAGGACATCTCATTAATGAGAACCATATCACTCGAATGATACCTCTTTAAAAACATTCATTTCTACATTTATGGAGGCCTTATCTTGATGGAGTGTGGCGGTAGGATGTTAGCTGGATGGTGTTGTGGCAGTGGGGCAGATTATTATTTAAACACGAAGACATGAAGGAGGGAGGGGTCTTTTGTTGGGAAAGAAGGGGGAGAAGGCTGTTGTGAGGAAATGCTGTCGTGATGAATTTGAGAAGGTTGTTATGGTAAAATTTATCAAGGGTGGGAAGGAGACTCACTGTTCTCGGGATTCTGGGCACGGGGGCAGAGGAGGCGTCCTCTGGATTTAGGATTAAATTCTAAATTTGGCTGGGAGGACCATTTTGGTTCTGTAATCTGTCCGATCAGCTGGAGAGGAGGATCACGGTTCCAGGTATTCTAGTTTGGATCTCTCCGTTTCCAGGTATTCCTCCTCTTAGCATCAGTTAATTATTATGTTTTAAGCATTAGCTGGTTACTGTGATTTTACTTAGAATTAGCTTGAAATCATGTTTAAATTCTCTTGCAAATTAAATCCTGCTTAACTGTAGAGAATCAGATAAGTGTTTTGTTTTATAAGTGAGACAGAGACCTTACACATGGTATCACGTATGGTTTTTACCCTCTTTATATTAAGAGTTATTAGGAGTTATTAAGAGGCTAAATCAGCTAAGTTTTCCCTCCAGCAGAAACTTTGAAATTCCCAGCTAGTGCAAAATTTAGGAAATTAACGAGATAAGATGTTACATATACTGCAGCACGCGAGCTCGGTGCCCTGCGACTTTTGATTCCTACTACACCAAAAAACAATTCTTGATCCAACACTGAAGCAGTACCCAGAGGTACTTTTCCTGTCCACTGAACCGCCTGCCCAATCTGCATCTATGAACCCACATAATCTGACGTCATCTCCTCAGGTATATTTCAACCCATACTCGACTATGTCATGCACGTACCTCAAAATATGCCTCATTGCTGCCCAATGTACCCTCTTCAGTTCTAACATAAACTAATTGAGGGTATTGACTGCGAAGCAAATATCTGGCCTAGTGTTGACCAGATACATGAGAGAACCGATAAGTTGTCTATACAAAGTGGGGTCGACGTCCTTCTCATCTAATGCATCTATTTTCTGTACCCAATGAGAAACCCCCTCTTTGCAATCTGATCCAATTTGGTGTGCTTCTCATTAGGCACGTGGCATTACACAATGCTTCTAAAGACTCTGAAGTGACTAACCTCGAGATTCTTCCCTGTGAAGACCCCTTTTGGCATTTTCTTCCCCAATGCTCTATGAGGAGTCTTGTTCTGAATATACACTGTTGTCTTACATGCCTCCTCCCATAAAAACCTGGGCAAATCATTGTCATATAACATTGCTTTTGCATCCCCAACTATGGTTCTGTTTTTCCACTTTGCTACCCCATTCTGTTGTGGAATATATGGAGTGGTCCACTCTCTTCTAATGCCTTCCCTCACACAAAAATCTATGAAATATTTATCAATATACTATCCATGATTATCTAAAAAATCTGTGAAATCTTTGTCAATATACTATCCATGATTATCTGAGTGAAGCACCTGATCTTCTTCCCTGTCGTATTCTCCACGAGAGCCTTAAACTCCATGAAATGATCAAAGACCTCATCCTTGGTCTTCAAAAAGTAGATCCAAGTTTTCCTGGAATGGTCATCAACACAAGTGATGAAGTATTCGTCACAACTGAGAGCTCTAGTGGACATCGGGCCACAAATATCTGAATGTATAAGTCCTAACATGCCATCTGTGTTGTTTTCACTTCTTGGGAATGCTTCCTTAGCATACTTCCCAGTTATGCATCCTTTGCACACATCATCGTGTTTCATCCCATGTTCTGGAACCCCTGTTAATGTTTCCTTGAGCATCTTGAGAGCTCCATGGTGCAAATGTCCCATTCTCCTATGCCATAACTCATTCAGTTCCTTCCCATTGCTGCTGTCACTACCTATTAGTGCCATTGGGGAATCAAGTTACAACATGTACAGTTTGTTGCTTTGCACTCCAATCTGTCTTACCTTCTTCTAGCTTGAGTGTTTGACAAACACATTCTTCCCTACGAAATGGATATCATATCCCTTGTCCTGTAACTGGGATACTTAACTCAGGTTCATACCCAATCCTGGCACATGCAATACATCTGTAGCACTAGTGCTTGCTCCTGACTCCCTCTGAAATCCGATGGTACCTCTCCTTATTAGAGTACATTTCGTTTTATTCTCCATCACGATCTGGAAGTCCATCTTCTCCTCCTTGTAGCTAGAGAAATATTCTCTAACCCCCATCATGTGAGTTGACGCTCCACTGTCTATATACCAGATACCCTGTTAAGTTGATCCTGACAAGCAAGCAAATTCGCCCTCCAACCTGGAAGACAACTCTGAGGCCCCCTAAATGTCAATTCTATCCACGATCAATTCTGTGTGATATTCCTCTTCCTCCTACGTTGATTCTGCAACTGAAAACTGCTACAAAACCTTCTCCGTCCCACCAAAGAATCTTCTCAGTGAAAATATGAGTTGCAATTGCTCCCTCTGACTGTTGGAATCACTAACTCGGGCACCTCGACTTTTTTGCAACCCTGCAACTGAAAATCAATTCCTTCCCCATCAATTTGGCCTGCCTGTTTGAGCAATGTGCTGCCTCAAGTATTTCGGCCTGCTGCTCCCTATAAGCAGCGAAATTATTTCCTCCACTTCTAAGCTTCCTTGCTGATCACTTACGCTCTTATACCATGTGAAAAGCTCATCTATTGCAGCAACTGGAAATTATTCTCCTAACTGTAAATTTAATTATGCAGTTTATTTGCTACAGCAAACAATGAATAAAATCACAACTACAATTTTCACCATAAAAATACTGCAGAAAATAAAATACTGGAAACTGAGAAATTCTAGCATGCACACAAGAATTTTGACACTGTTATTTTAGGACTATTGTCCCCGAAAAAACCCAATTGGGAAAACTGGTGCAGCGGTTGAGGGTTTTATTATTTATGCACCAGTAGAAATTCTAAGTACAATAAAATGACGCCAAACTGGCAAAAATATCTGAGGGAATTTACCCTCCTCCTTAAGCAATTCCACAACCAATTGAGCCTCGAAGCTGGCTCTGGAACCCTCTGCATCAGCCTTCTACGCTACTTTTGCACAGGCCCCACTCATAATGCCCAGAAACTACCTCTGATTTGACGTCTAGCATGTTGTTGCCATTGGAAGTGATTCTTACGGCATTCTGGAAAATTTCCTAACCTCTGCAAGCTGAATCAACCCTCATTTTGGTTGAATCGAACTGCCTATCTTGAGGCACTGTGCAGTCCCTACACTGCCTGCTGAAGAATATTTTCGGCCTTCACTTCTGACTCTTCCGAAACTAGAGATTCCTCCAAAACTCTGCTACTCTGCCCCTCTGCCACCTGCAACTCTACCTCTGACTCGATTTCTCCTACTGAATCACCTGCACTAAAATCAAACTATCTAGTTCACTGAGTATTTGCACTGGTGTATTTTCTCTAAGTGTCCATCAACTTCTTCTTATAATCCTTTGTTGGGACTCCAACGGCCCAGATTAAATCTTAATCAAGGGCTAGGATCATATCAAAATCGATCTGTGTGAGTTTCTAGATTGTTATCACCTTGACTTAATTAATTCTGATTAATTAACCATACTCCCTAAGTTTTGACTTAGGAAATATTTAAAAATAGGTTAATAATCTAATTAAGTAATCCCTAGGTGTTATTTCCAGAAAAGATTTATGGGTTTTGCAGATCTCATGTATTCTAGGCTCTCCACCAAGTTTCGTGACTAGAACACATCTGATGCTACAAAAACTAACACCAAGGTGCATTTCCAAGCCCTACCCAGGTATGAGGATGTATGGATGCCAAATCCTAATGAACCAATAGTCAGTTGAACTCGAAAAGGAAGTGGAATAACAACTTATAATGTAAGATAGAAAGTGGTAAATATGGAATAGATAGAGATGGGGCTATGCCATCTCAATCATGGTTTCTCAAGTAGTGACCCTTCCTATACCCAAAGGGCCATTAGGGGTGGGCCCACTGGACTAGGATTGAAGATTAACCCCCCATTTAAGGTGAGGGAACAAGATCAAAGTCAAGGCCCTTCTTTCTTCCAAGTTACCCCATAATCCATGCCAAAATGCCCAAATACAAACAAGCATAAGCACCCAATTGCAGAATGAATAAAGTACCTTTTGATCTTAAAGCCACCTTCCAACATGTTCTCTTGAACAATGGGCGAGGATGCATATGACTGATATAGGTGGTAGAGATATGAATGGCATGTCACATCGGCTACAATGTGGTTGTAAGGGGTTGTTAGTTGTCGGCTGGAAAAGATGAATAGGAGAAAAGTTTCTCCTAGGGATCACATATACTGATAAGAGAAGTGCAACTTCGAATATTGAAGAGGATGAATTCTCTATCAAGGTCAAAAAGTTCGCTTCAGAAAGATTTTTGATTGATGCATGAAGCTCAAGTATGCTTGGTCAATGAAACATGAAAGGAATGAATTCATATTGCAAAAATATATGGACACAAAATAGAGTTGTAAAAGTCTAAGATTTGAAGCTAGACATTTGCAAACCCTAGCAAGCAAAATGGGTTCATGGCGAATTTAAGAATGATTAATGTTTGAGGAATCAAGTTTATGGTTTTGAATATATGGATAACTAGGGTTTGTAAAACCTAGTAGAATTCAAGAGCTTGATTAAATAAAGTCTAGGGTTTATGAGAAAAAACCTTAGGATTGAGCGTTTCCGCTAAATGTAGAAACCCCAAATCATACAAGAAAGGAATGACATCGTGATGATAATGAAGTGGATATAGTTACTAATGGATGCAAGGAGTCCAAGAGAGAGCTACCACTCTTCTCAAAGTTAAGTGCTTTATATCTCTCCTTCATAATTATTACTATTCTTGATATTGATTAGATATTCTCTTGTCACTTAATTCTTTGCTTAACTATGATTGTTCTTTCATGGCCTCCTAATGACGAGTAGAAGTACATATTGAAGGGTACCAACGTTTTTGGTAGCGGATGGAAGAACAAAGCAAAGCTACAACGGAGAGACACTCTGTCATGAGAGATATTGTAATGGACAACATCTGGACTTAGAGGGAGCAAACTGCCTTTGACTTATGTCAAGACAAAATATGGTTGAATGGAAAGAAGTACAAGGCAAAGGATTACCTCGGCAAGGCGAAAGTGGGAAGATTTATGAATCTAAGTTACAGAAATCCTACTGCAGTAAATCTTATTTGCATTAATTACTTGCCTTATTTAAATTACAAGTTAATTTCTGAATCTTCAGTAAAAATACTAATGCAAATACTCTGCAGCCTACACAATTATACAGATCAAGTACTAAAAAATAAGTGACACGATAAGACAAAGGACACACGTATTTTTTGGAAAAATGTCGACGGAAAAACCCAATGCAGGAAAACCTGTGCAATAGATTTGAGGGTTTCTATTATTAAGCAACAGTATTCTTAGTACATCTAGGGTGCCAAAATCCGACTCACCCAACAGAGAAAAAACCTCGGTAGACAAAAATAAATCAAGAGTTTTACCTCGCACTGCAAGTCTTGGCTAATCCAGATCGGAAATTGGTGAAGCCCCAGCGTCTCTACGCAGTAGATGCGTAGGCCTGTGTGGGTCTTGCTGAGGACTGCGTCACCCCTTCTCTACACTGATCTTCCTCTCAGAAACTGAGTTTCAGCCCTCTCGGCTCAGAAACCCCAGTCTCTAGCTAAATCTGGACTATCTCTCGGAACCACTGCGCAGCCCCTGCATTAGCCCTGCGTGCGTCTGCGTCACCCCTTCTCTACACTGATCTTCCTCTCAGAAACTGAGTTTCAGCCCTCTCGGCTCAGAAACCCCAGTCTCTAGCTAAATCTGGACTATCTCTCGGAACCACTACGCAGCCCCTGCATGAGCCCTACGTGGGTCTGCGTCACCCTCTCTGGGGTCTGCGTCACCTCTCCTGGTGGCTGCACTAGTCCCTCTACTGCTTTTGTTGCCCTTGCTCTACTATGTACTCTTGGTCCTCAAACCAATTACTGCATCTGCCACTCACTACTATTCTGAATCACGTAGATCTAATCTTCGTCTGAGCATTGCTCCGTCAGAAGAATTCAATCTCTTAGACTCACTGTGTGTATCCTCCAACTGACCCTCAAACCTTCCTTTATACTTTTCCTGTTGATGAATCAACGGTCGTGATCTAATCTCTAATCGACAGCTAGGATTAGAAAATACTTGATCTTCGTCACTTAGAACATTCTCACCCACATGTTAAATTAATGCACTTTAATTATTTTATTTCCCTAAGTTTTAACTTAGGCTCCATTTAAAATAATTAATTATTTGAATAACTTAGGCTCCGCATGGAATTTCTCCAAACGCTTTCTGGGTCTTGGAGATCTCATGTGTTCTAGCCCCTCCACAAAGTTTCGGAGCTAGAGCACATCCGATGCTACCCAAAAATCAACAGAAAGAAGCCTATGAAAGGACATATTATCGGGTATACTTCTGTAGAGATCGTATTTCTCGTTGAAAGAAGTGAACTACCTCAAGATGGTAAGGTACATGAAGAAGTCCTACACTTGTAAGCAGAAAGAAGGCTTTCTACAAGCTCCTCTAAGTGATTGATCCTATAAGATAAGATTTTCTACAAGATGTACTCAGATTGGTGATTGATCCTACATGATTTGTTGATGGAAGCACAAAAGCTCATATGTCAAAGGGAGTTGTATTGACTAGAAGATTTTCTCTAGAGGAAGAGGTCTCTCTAGGAACCCTTGCTCAGCTTCAGAGGAAATTGACCTCGGATGAAGGATCTTCACTAGGTAGTCGATAGTACCTATGACAAAAGGGAGCAAATCAGGATTGCTATGGTGGGATCTAATTCAAGAACAATACCCAGACAAGATGATGGATGAAGAAAAGGAAGCATATCAGTTTATGGTTGAGCCAAGGAATATAGCTCAACATGTGTTGAAATACCAACATGGTACAGTTGGTCATATGCACTCTTGTTGGCGATATGGTCTGTGTTGTTTTGGTTATATGCACCCTTGCTATAAACATGAGAAACTTTGCATATTTGTCTATAATAGTTTGGATTCATATGGATGCACATGAATTGTATGCTATTTTCAAAATTTGAATAGTATATGTATTTTTTGGTCATCCAATCTTTTGGTTGAGTTCTAACAACATTGTTGAGAATGTTATGACCATTTCCCATCAAGCTAACAATGGAAAATCCATTGTTTTCATTGCCATGATTCATCTCATGAGATACATTTATTGTTGTTTTAATGTGATTTTGTATCATCCTATCATATCTTATGACTCGAGACAAACATCATATTTTAGTTTTGATTTTTAATTTACCCGTTGACATCTAACACATCTTATATATCAATTTTATTTCCATATTATGTAGCCTTGCGCTTGTTTGATATTGATGTTGCTTTAGAGGTAACAAAATGAAAATAAAATATGGTTATTTTTGTATTTTTTTAAGTTTAGCAATAATTTCCGACATTTTCCCTCATATTAACAATAATTAAAATATAAAACCCCCAACGATAATATGCCAATAATTATAAACGTAACATTTCCCATACACCCCCCCCCCCCCCCCCCAAGATTGTGCAACCAAGCTCCTCGATGGGACCAAATGACTCCAACAGCAAGCAAATGGATAGTTTTTCCCCCTCACCCATGGCCATGAAACTCATGAGACCTTGACATCATCAGTCGCATAGTCTAATCTTCCCCTCTCACTCTCTCTCTTGACAGGTTCATGGGACGGGTTGACAACCTTTCTAGTGTTGGACAAACTCACTTATTGTTTTGTATCACAACACATTTGTCACAATCCCCTTATGCACACAACCTCTAATGAAGTGGTATGTGTTCTGGATGTGTTTTGACTTTCCATGAAAAATCAGATTCTCAAAGAGCTTGATGCAACTCTCATTGTCACAGCGAATGACAGTCGGCTCCAACTCCTGATCTATTGAAATTTTGATGTTCTAAGTTGTTACAATCCCTTAAATTAAAAACTTCTTTATGTTGCAAAATAAGTTAAGTAATTGTAGATAGAACATAAACCATATAAACCATATGCACAATGGAAGACAACCAAGAACTCAATGAGACACGGAAAATTTAGGTCAATGACTAGGGCAAAACCCACAAATGAAAACCCAACCAGATTCTTCTTCTATTAGAAATCAATTGTTCAACAAAGACACAAAGTACAATGAGAGAATGAAGAAGTTCACCCAAATCTAAAGAAGATCTATGATAGCAGTAGTTGATGCAAACATTGAATCCCTTTGGCTCTCCACGATTTGCTCTTGCTCTTCAAGACTCTCTCTCTCTCTCTCTCCAACTCTCTCTTTCTCAAGTTCAAATTCTCCTTTCACAAGCACAAGTGTGTCAAGTGAGGATGAGAGGCAGAAATATATAGGAAAAGCAATGAGGTTGAATTCATGACGAAGTAACTCTTATGCCTTGAGGAGGAGTTACATATGCCAAAATAGGAGTGTAACTTATGCATTAAAGAGGTGTAAGAGGAATCTTTTTATGACGAGTCATTAAAGTGTGTAAGAGAGTGTAAGAGTTGCATAAGAGCATTAAAGAGAGAGGAATGAATCCATTAAGTGAGAGAGAGTAACATGCATTAATTGAGGGGAGTTAAATATGACATGATTGAGTCTCATGATTGAGAGGCTTGAATTTATTTTTAATAATAATATAATAATATCATGAAGAGAATAATAGTAATAATAATAATAATATTGATGATTAAGTTAAAAATTAAACAATTGAGATTGATTAAGGACAAGTTAAGTGATTTTCCTTCATGTATATATGATTACGAATTCACGGAAGGTGTTAATTATTTTTGGAAAGTCATGGTTGCAAAAAGAGACATGACTTTCTATTTTTACAAAGTCACTTTAGGAAGGTCAGAAATGAAATTCTATTCAAGGAAATTCATCCCATCGCTGTTAATTTTCAACATGATCAAATAACCCCAAGAGGAGCTTTTGAAGCCAAATGGTCTCACAGCTTACAAGTTGACACGCTGGCAGCCATGTATTCAGCCTTAGAAAAACTCATCTAATTGTTTCTTGCTGAACCAAGAAACTGCCCTTGATCCTAGATTGAATTAGCACCCAAAAGTGTTTTTTCTATCAGTTATATTGCCTACCCAATCTACATCGGTGTACCCATCCAACTTCATTGCATCCTACTAAATGTTAATTTTTGGATAGCATCAGATGTGCTCTAAGTCTCAAATTTTGTGGAGAGACTTAGACACATGCATCAGGTAACCCGAAATTGTTTTGGGAAATTCCACCCAGAAACAGTTTTATTTGATAAATTAATTATTTTTAATATGGACCCTAAGTCTAACTTAAGAAATTAAAATAATTAATGGGTATTAATTTAAAATGTGGGTGAAACTTCTAGAAAAAGCAGATTAAGTCTAAATGTAATCTTAGTCGTTGATTGGAGATCTAATCGCGGTTGTTGAAGTCTCAACGAGAAGACTATAAAGGAAGGCTTGAGGGTCATTTGTAAAATACACCGAAAGGATCAAGTGATCAAATTTTTTGAAGTGAGCAGTGCTCAAGAGGAAAACCAGATCTAGATATTCTTCACACAGTTGAGGGGGAGAGACAGTTTTGGCAGTAGGATCTTCTCCGGGGCCAAGGATCATCGGAAGAGATGCAGAGAAAGGCGCAGAGCCCATAGAGGGTGACGCAACTCCCAGAATGGGTGATGCAGGGCCATGCAGAGGCAGCACAGTGTTTCCGAGTTACAGTCTGAATTCAGCTAGGAAATCGAGATTCTGAGTTGGGAGGGCTGGGATCGAGTTTCCTGAATGCTGAAAGATCACGCAGAAGGGGAAATGCAGTCCATCAGAAGTGCCCACACAGGCCTACGTAGCTACTGCGTAGAGGCTACGCAGAGGGTGTTGGGGTTTCGTTATTTCAACTACCGGATCAGCCGGGATTTGCAATGTGAGCTAATCTCACTATTTTTCTCTATCAGTATTTCTCTGTAACTGAACAGTCCAGTGAGACATTCAGAGATGTATTCAAAATAAATGTTGCTTAATAATAAAACCCTCAGATCTGTTGCATTAGTTTTCTCGCACTGGGTTTTTCTGGGGACATTTATCCAAAAACAACGGTGTCCTGTGTGTGTTATTTCTTTTGCTTGGTTTCCTGTTTCTGCATCTAAATTAATTACGTGAAGGTTGCTTCAGTAATTGCTTCAATGTTTTCAGAAGTAATCTGCAAAATAACTTGTTAACGTAATTTACAAGTAGGAGAAGTAATCCAATTAGTTACAGTAGGATTCCACATCTAGGACTTGGAATTTTCAAATGGTATCAGAGCTTGTGGAGCGTTGCAGGTGAAACAGGAAGAGCAGATCCAGTGTTGAGAAGGAGGCTGAATAGTTGCATAAAGCGGCAGTTCGAATCCATAGAGGGATTGCGCAGTCCAGAACTAGAGAGCTGAAATTTCCGGGAAAGTATCTCTCTGAGTGAGTCGATAGAGAGGAAGGGCTTCCAGATCAGAATTTTGTCGAGTCAGAAGAAGCAGCGCAAAGTTGGTGGGATGCAATTTTCTGCAAGCAGAATTTGTTTTGTTGTCCAAAAAGTCGTTAGAAGAGGAAGCGACAGCACAGTGAGGGAATTTTCTCCCTCATGAAGTTCCTAGCTGGGGAATTTTCAGTTTTCCAGGATCTAAGAAGCTAATCCAGGTGGCAAATCTACAAACTCCAGAAGGAGTGCGTAAGCTAGCCAGTGTCGCGCAGAGGGGCAAGAAGAGGAGTTGATTTGGCATTTTTCTTGATGGCCATGGTAGCTCACGGGCTTAGAGATCAGGACCAGTTGGAGGGAGCCTCCAACTATGTGATCTGGAAGGCAAGAATCACATGCCTTCTAGATGAGTACGATCTCAAGCTTTTCGTGATGAGTACGGTAGTTGTCCCTCTAGATCCAAATCTGTTGAAGAAGTACACGACTAATATGGCGAAGGTCAAAAGGTTGCTCCTTGATGAAGTCAAAGATCATATTGTGTCCCATATAGTTGCCAAGGACACATCCAGGCAGATGTGGGAAGCCTTGGCAGCGTTGTATGAAGGCTCTTCCGAATAGCGGAAGATGTACTTAGAGCATAAATTGAGGATGATGCAAATGTAGAAAGGGGAGCGTATTATTCCGTTCCTATCGAAATTCAGGAAATCTGTGATCAGCTAGCAGCAGTGGGGGCCACTTGTTCTCCTACAGCAATGGTGAGACTGCCTCTTAAAGCAGTCTCTGAAGAATGGCAAGTGTTTGTCCAGAGCATCCTGAGCAGAGCCACCTTGCCAAGTTGGGAAGAGTTGTGAGCTGCTCTTCAGCAAGAAGAGCTAAGGAGGGACCTGGTCAAGTGTAAACTTGATGGCAGTAGTGGCATTAGATCAAGTTGAAGCAGGAGGTGGAAGAAAATGCAACCCTCGCATCCAAAGGGCAGCACGAGCAGCGGAAATGTAAGAAAGACGTCTCAAAGATAAAGTGCTTTAGGTGTGGTGAACTTGGTCACTATGCTACCTAATGTCCTTTGAAGAAAAGGACAAGGACGAGAAGCACAATCCGAAGGCTGCGACCACGAAGATCGATGAAGATGAGTACGCCATGAGTGCCCACGCATCTCCAGGAGGGAAATGGGGCAACATTGAGATGTAAGTTCGCAAGAACTTCAATTGGGCAGGATCACTGAGGAGTCTACCTCTCGGATCATAACCTTGCTACAGGTGCCCACAATCAGCATTAACAGGCTGAAGGAGTTTTCAATCGGTGCCGAGGAGTGCAGAAACGACAGATTCAGTGGTTAGCAATGCTAAATCTGAGCAGCGCAGAGGGACACAATGCAGAGCAGCAACAGCCCAGTGCTTCAAAGCGATAGCGTGGAACTAGCGGCAGTCAGATTTCCAGCATCGAGATGTATCTTGTACACTTCTTCAGAATATTTGGATGTATTTTAGTTGCTTCTCTCAGTAGTTGAGTTGCAGTGCAAAGTTAGTAGTGGCAGTACTAATAGCAAATGCAGCATGTGAGAGGAAGTTGCAGTATAGATGCAGTGTTAATCGTGGCAGCGTCAACAACAGTACAGTTGCAGCAACAGCGCAGTTGTTGGTGGACAGCATGTCAGACATCAGCAGCGCAAAGGGAGATGCTTCAGAGTCAGAACAGTGTGCAGCAAGGCATATCTGTTAGAGCACATTCCTCGCTAAGAGGAAGTGTTGATTTTTCGGTAGGATCGGATGTGCTCTAAGTCTCAAATTTTGTGGAGAGGCTTAGACACATGCATTACAGATAACCCAGAAATTGTTTTGGGAAATTCCACCCAAAAACATTTTTATTTGATAAATTAATTATTTTTAATGAGGACCCTAAGTCTAACGTAGGAAATTAAAATAATTAATGGGTATTAATTTAAACTGTGGGTGAAACTTCTAGAAATATCAGATCAAGTCTAAATGTAATCTTACTCATTGATTGGAGATCTAAACTCGGTCGGTGAAGTCTCAAAGAGAAGACTATAAAGGAAGGCCTCAGGGTCATTTGTAAAATACACCGAAAGGATCAAGTGATTGAATTTTCTGAAGTGAGCATTGCTCAAGAGGAAAACCAGATATAGAGATTCTTCACGCAATTGAGGGGCAAAGATAGTTTTGGCAAGAGGATCTTCTCCGGGGCCAAGGATCATCAGCAGAGAGGCAGAGAAAGATGTAGAAGAGGCAGCATAGAGCCCAGAGAGGGTGATGCGGTAGCCAAAATGGGTGACGCGGCACCCAGCAGGGGTGATGCAGGGCCACGCAGGCCACACGTAGAGGCAGCGCAATGGTTCCGAGTTACAATCCAAATTCAACTGGGAAATCGAAATTTTGAGCCAAGAGGGTTGGGATCGAGTTTCTTGAGGGCTGAAAGATCACGCAGAAGGGGTGACGTAGTCCAGCAGAAGTCCCCACGCAAGCCTACGTAGCTACTGCACATAGGCAGCGCAGAGGGTGCTGGGGTTTCATCATTTCAGCTACTGGATCAGCCGAGGCTTGCAATGTGAGGTAATCTCATTATTTTTCTCTGGTAGTATTTCTCTGTAATTGAATTCCGATGAGACATTCAGAGATGTATTCAAAATAACTGTTGCTTAGTAATAAAACCCTCAGATCTATTGCACCGGTTTTCCCGCATTAGGTTTTTCTGGGGACATTTGTCCAAAAACAACATTGTCCTGTGTGTGTTATTTCTTTTGCTCCGTTTCCTGTTTCCGCATCTAAATTAATTAAGTCAAGGTTGCTTCAATAATTGCTTCAATGTTTTCAGAAGTAATCTGCAAAATAACTTGTTAACATAATTTACAAGTAGGAGAAGTAATTCAGTTCGTTGCAATAGGATTCCAGATCCAAGGCTTGGAATTTTCACACTAAATATCAGTGTTGATAATATCGGCGATATTTGAAAATATCGCGATATTTTCAAATATCGTCGATATATCAGCGAGTAAATATTGCGATATTTTCCGTTTTGAAAATATTGGCAAAATATCGAGATATTTTCAAAATATTGGCTAAATATCGCTATATTTTGAAAATATCGGCAATCTGAAAAAATTTATTTTTTATGTTTGTCAATATTTTCGTCAGTATTGCCGATAAGATGTTTTCAGGACCCTCACCGATACTTTTCCAATATCGATATTTTCAACACTACTAAATATAACTCAACCCAAACTCAATTGCGCCCTGAAGACATCTCAATACACGTTTTGCAGCTACCTAATCAACTCACTTAGGTTGTACTATGAACAAACTAAGTGTGTTAACTGCAAAACATATATCTGATCTGGTGTTGACTAGATACATTAGAGAGGTAATCAATTGTCTATATAAGGTAGGGTCCACTACCTCTAATCTAGAAGTGTCAATTTCCTTCCAACTGGTCACTAGAGGCATAGCCATGGGTCTGCAGTCCTCCATCTTGAATCGCTTTAGGGCCTCAACTATCTACTTCCCTTATCCAAAGAAGATCTCTACCTATTTCTGTCACACCTCCAAACCCATAGAATAGTGCATTAACCCTTAAGTCCTTCATCTCAAATTTTACAGCTAGGTCCCTCTTGCATTGTAAGGACCATAATTTTCACAATTAACAGTCATTAACAGAATTTATAATACACAATCCAGAGTGGGATTCTTGAAGCAGAATATATATCAATTGACTATTTAATACTTACCTGGAACCGTGTTTGAAGATGTTCCTGATCCGCCATGGCTCCAACTCCCATTATCAAACCGTCGTTTTCCTCCCAGCCTATCTGAGGTCAACCTCTCCAGTCCCCAAATCTAGAAGAGAAGTCTTCTAGCCCCCATGCCCAAAACTCCAGTAACAATCGAGATCACTCCATGACTCTGTTAGAATTCACTGCTCATGTCTCCCCCAGTTAGAACTCCTCTAACAGCATCTGGGTCAGTTTTCCCACCTCACTACCCGTGCCCATCAAGTTCCCCCCCTCTTCTCCTTTTGTACACAAATCCCCTAAGATATTTATTAAAATATCTTCCTTTTAATAAATATCTTAGTTAAATATCCTTTCAAGGTATGTATTAAAATATCTTCTTTTTTAAAATATCTTGGATTTCTAAAATATCTTATAGATTTATTAAAATGTTATTATTTAATAAATATCTTGGATTTCTAAAATATCTTAGATTTATTAAAATAGTATTATTTAATAAATATCTTGGATTTATTAAATATCTTGAATTTATTAAAATATCATCATTTATTTGTATAAGTCAATGCTTTTACTTTCCTTTGAACAAAATATTAATTTATATTATGATAGTGGTAGGTATAACTTTTACTTTACAATACATTCATTATATTCTGGTAAGTTAGGTATTTACTCAATACTTTCAATAGTTCACTCATTACTCTATACTGAATTTTTTTATAATTGATCAGTGCATGTACTAGTGCAATACACGTGATACATGCATATGTAGCTATCATATGCAGGTCTCATATGCATGCTAATATTTCTATGTTCCATATAATTCGATTGGGTCATTACATACACCCCTCCTTCAAAAAACATCGTCCCGAAGTTAAGTTTTATGTCGTGTATCATTAATTATTTAAGTGATTAGTATAATCATATAAGGGTGGTGTACCGTAATTACATTTTCGTTTAATGTGTGAGAACACTTTAACATTTATGTTTTGATCATTTATTGGTTTACAAATTTTAGTAGTCACGTCTTGCCCCAACAATGTTCTCAAGCTATTGTAGACTCATCCTATCCTCCCTAATCTCTTCCACTCTCATCCTATCCGTCCTCTACAGGAATATGCCATGGCATCAGTTTTACTGATCAAATCATTCATAAACCTTAAGGGTGTCAACGTCGATTTCATCGACCTGATTGACTAGTAGGCATCCGGCAATCATCATCACACATCTAGGGGAGCGTGACTCGCACAGCCCTCCCATGACTCCAGGTTTTGGAGGATAAATGGTAGGCAACACCTCCACCCCTCCTAGTAGGACCAGGGTTAACACCCTATCATGGAATCTCAGTGCATCTCAATTGTTCTTGGAGTTTTTTCATCACGCGGTCGATTTGGTAACGATATCATCTACGATGTAAACACTTGTCCACAAATTATAACATATGTATCAATATGTTTAAAGCAAATTGTTACCCACATAACAATTTCTATGCATTCCAAATATGTTGTTATCTACGATATTGATCCTTGAGTTCATATAACATACTTGGTTATGTTTATCCAATAGCTCTGCAAATTCGTTTTCACCTTGAATAGTCAAGTGCAATCACTCTTTTATTTCTATCTCATCATTTATGTTGATATGTAAAATTATAGATACCATATCCATAACATAATTCATAATTTATATCAGTATCCTTGTACCAACAATGTTTAAGCACAACTTTCTTCACATTGGTATCCATGTACCAGCAATGTTTAAGCAATTAATATATTCTCACATGTCAGTGCAAAATGACAGTATTAAGTATCCATCCAAAATAAGGTAAGATCATACAAAATAAGTTTTTAAATGCTTATAAATATAACCCACAGTTATAAATGTCACATAGAATAATCGAACATGGATATACAAATAAGGGTGTAGCTACTATTTTCTATACTATATTAACCGATTAACCTTATAAAAGTCACAGGTTGAGACTCTAAATCTAAGTGGAGGGATGCTCCAATCTTTATGATTGCATATATAGAAACGAAAGGAATTGCAACAACAACTCAAAACACTTATTGCTTAGTTGAAGCATGATCTAATTTCCTGATACAGGTTGATTAAGAACTCTAAAACACAAAACCATATATGGGTCTAGCCAATCTTTTAATTCTTGTTATTTATTTGTCTTTTAAGTCTAATTATCTTTGATCTGTAATCTGGATCCAAAGAGATAATAATAACGTTAACTTCTTTATCACATTATTCCAGCTCATCTTTAGCATAAAATCTAGAAGCCAAGGAGTAGGGTTTTGCAGGGCTAATCATTAGGGTTACGCTGGAGATGGAGGAAGAGTTAATTGACTACTCTAAAGATCCCTTAGTGAGAAGTTTATTTTCATAGAAGGAATTTGTCACTGCTTGAAAATGCATTATTTACTTTGCATTATACTTGGTTTACTAAGAGTGTCATGTTTTCAACAAGATGTCAATTGTTGACAAACATATAATTTCCTCTTTTAATAAGAAATTCACAATTTACAAGATATGCATAGTCACATTTATTAGTATGTTACAGTTTTGATATAGTCTCTTTACTTGCAAGTTTCACTATTTAGAGAGTCTTAACTTTAGCTAGGATATTACTAGCTTTACCATCATCCCTTAAACCAGTGTCTCATTTCTATTATATTGACTCATTTAATCCAAACACATAACACATCACTGGTATACCCTCTCCTCATTCTTCACATTAATCATTTTCTCATTAGTCCTTAGGCCACATCTTATCACCAAATGTATCTTCTTTTCTAATAGTGTATAATTATTATCCTTAATATTTACCTTTAAACATTTTCTCAATTTATTAGTTGTTACTCTTAACAAATTAGGAGTGTTCACAACTCCTTATAGGTCATTGCTTTGACCCTTACCAATCATGTTGCTTATATCCTTAAGAAAATTCTTCTTGATAGAAAACATCCCTTCACTTCCTTATACCAAATATTCCGAATATTCCATGTCTACTTCAATTTGAAAAATAACATATTATCAAATTGACTTTGTTTTCTCACCTCTAGCCATCATGGTTTTCTTTTTTTCTCTTAATGCATAAAATTATTATACTTGGAAATGTCGTTACTATCCCCGACTTGGGTAAGACACTATAAATAAATTTAATAACGTGGATATCGAATGTAACCTACTTAACATTTCAATTTTTAAGGCATCACAAAATAGAATTTCCTAATCATACTCCATGATGTCCATAATCCATGGATATAGTTAGTCACTTTAAGGAAAATTGTATAATGTGACTCCCATTTAGAGGGAGAAACTATTATAGATGTTGTTATGCATATAAATTATCCTATAATTGATAAATTTTATTATAGATTCACTCTTTAATCTAATGTCATTGACTTCTTATATTGCTTTGTGAAACTTCCACTCACTCACCTTTGGTGCTATTTTTGTCAATCTCAATATTCTAAGTTGATCACGATAACTAACATTCATTATCATCATTAGACGTCTGTAATTCATTTCTTTTCCCGTCCTCCCTAGGTACTATTATAGTAACAATGAAGATCAAACTTTGAAATTTTCCGTTGCACTCTCTTGGTAACTATATCGTCTTGTTCTAATAATGTGTTTACTACCTTACAAGGTGGTTTCTTACCTTCTTAACATATGTTTCATCCATTTTGTCTTTGTTTGATGTGTACTTTTTTTTGAGCTATACTTGTACTCTCAATTTGATTACTTATAATTCCTCCAAACATTTTTTGAATAGTTAGTGGCTTCTTTCATCCATCATTTATCTCAAACTAGGTTTGCATTTTATGTAGTTGTAGCTCTACATCTAATGGTCTTGCCATAATGTCCATAGTCATGCTTTCATTACCATTCTTCCTTTCTTCAAGAGTTAACTTCTTTGGAGCAACTCCGCCAACTAATCTTTATATATGTCTAAAATAATTACCATGAATCATCTTATATCGTGTCATAATGTCTCTAATTTATTTTTCTTAAACCACCTTGTTTTCCTTTCCATGAAAATGCTATGTCGCCATATTATTTTGTTTTGAACATTGATATAACCTTACAGTTGTAAATGGCCAATTAATTATCTTAACAATGACATAATGGTTGAATCTCAAAATGTCCAATTTAGTGAATGTTCAGCTATACTAATTTAAACCTTCACTGTACTCCTTAAACCACTTACACATTTACTTGGATAGTAATTAAAGTATTAACATAAGAAAATGGTATAAAAGATATTTGTATAAATTCATATCATCAATGGTTATAGTTATCAGCTAGTAAGATATATATATGGAAAACTTAACGTCACTTGAAGAATGGAATGTTTCATTTGCATAAAAATAGTTATGATAGTTTCCATTCTAATATTCAAAAGTTACAAAAAAAGTTTAATGTCTAAAGTGATGTTAATGTGCCTATTTTAATATAATAATTTGAAACAAAATCTTAAACTTCGTTGTGGAAAAATTTGCAGCTGATATTCATGAGTTATCTCAACTCCTTTGTCGGATGGAATGTAAAACAAAAGTAATGGATTAGGAATCAAGTGGGATTGAACTTGATGTATGTCTTCGACACATACATTAGCATTAAATATCCCATCTCTTCTAATAAAATGTATCATCCTAGGGTTCATAGCTTTCGAATATCAAATTATATCAAATTTCATTTTATTATTGTTAAAAGCTTCAATTTCTTCAAAAAGTTGAAAACCACTTTCCATGTCATTGAATACTACATAACACTGACTTTGGGTAAATTATCAAGGATGACTCGGAGTAATACACTTCGGGTTATATTAAGATTGTTGCTATAATTATGGAAATAAGGCGGTGATATCCAAGAATCAACACAAGATCTCGGGAAATAGTTAGAAACTAAGTTATTTCTGATTGTGATCATTCATTCTAGTACTTTCAACCTAGTCTAACTAACACCTAGATTAAATTTATATTCCTCAATACTTAAACCTATGGACTGAAGTTCTCCTAAAACCATTTCTACTTATCTGAAATCGTTTTGTTTGCAGGCTTCCAACCCACATTTATTTAATGCATATGACGAAATGAAAATATCAGTAGCACCAATATCAAATAAGATTTTGAGTTTTGTGCCGCTAATATTGGACTAATGTTCTGTCTGGTTGTTATTGACGACGGCATGGATTCTATGATTGCCTTTGATATTTGATGATGGCTATTTAAATATGGCTATAAGTATCTGAGGTACAATTTAGATTAATAAATATAATTTCGTAAATTCAAGCTCACATGCTGGTATAGCTTTCTGCTATTATTACTTGCAGGCAGGTGTTACTGACACTGAGGTCAAGGAGGGTGGTATCGCTACCTCCTTGTCCTAATGCATGGCGATCTATTTGATGCGTAACTTAAAATGCATGGGTTTTCATAGACCATAGTATTACTTTGTAATATTTGCCTAAATTGGACTTATATAAAGTAGGACAAGAACGATGTTGCAAACATGCTATTAAAGAAATGGAGTTAGGCCGGAGAAAAACCTAAATTGTTTTAATAAGTCATAATGGATACACTGCAAAATATAATCATGAGTCATGCATCTAACTATACTGATCACATTTTCTATTTTATATAATAATAGCCATTTATTGATCTTAGGATGGAAGGTTAATGTATTTTCTAAATGTTTCTAGTTCTTCTTGAGAACGTTGTTAATTGAATATGAGTTTTATTTATTCAACATATATCACCTATCCCTTCACACAAGTTTCATCGTTCGTTATGTTACTATTTATTTTTCGAAAGTCCACTAGGCGATGATCACTATGTTTCACTATGTTAAATTGATAGATACTATAGTTTCCAAAACTTAACTAGCTTTGTTATAATTTTGTCCATCAATAACATACATACTTATTTAATAATTAAATATTATTAAATTCAAATCTAAAATTCAAATCATGAATATGATTTAATAAGAATCCATAAAATAAATAAGACATAACACATTTAAAATTATATACATTTATAATTTATGAAAATATATTCAAAAATTTAACTTATAAAATTCATGAGTGGATAATTTTAATAAATATTGATAGCTCTCTTTTACAATCCCATATATATAAAAATATTGAAATAAATCATTTAAATTTAATTAAATTTTCAATATTAATTCCAATAACCTATTTGTCCATATTTAATTTTCAATATGGAGTTAATAATTAAATATTATTAAAATATATATTCAAAAAAAAATCGTGTTCTTCGCAAAACACCATCTACGTTGAAACTGTTTTAAGTTTCAAACTAAAACTAATTTATTTTTATTTTTATTTTTTTTTGAAGTAGAGTCTACTAGACAACGGGACTTCCGGACTTTTATACTAATGAAAAATTCTTGACCTCGGAGATTGAAATACTTTTGACTTTCTGGAATGTAGATATATTTTTACAGTTGTTTTGTTTATCAAAATGAAAGTTTTAATGCCCAAATGGACCATTTAATAATATAATTTTATTTCTATTGCTAAATTATTTAATATATATATATAACCAATCTATAGCTTTTAACCCCCAAAATAATTCTTAAGTTTGAATTTCCTGAGCAGCGTTCAAAATTGAAAGTCATATCACCCCCATAAATTTGACAGTTTAGAGAACCCCTTTACATGATTCACAATTTTAGAAGAGAATGTCAGTAGTCGTTAATAATGCTTGTTACTTTCAGTGAACAGTCTACCAATAAAATTTTATAATACTTGATAACTTATTGATACATGCAAATCCAAACCATACGAGTTGTTGAAATAGGGAGATAATTATATATTGGATAATTTACGTGTTCAAATGTCCACCTGATGATGATGATGAATACTTTATTTTATTGTTGTACTTCGTTCACCTTTTGACCTACGACCCCAAGCTTCTAACTTGACAATGGGGAGCCCTAAAAGTAAGATAGTCCTTTCGTTGGGCGGTGCCATCCTGCGAAGCTCGTGTTGGAGCTCCTTGTGATGTTGGGAATTCAACAAAAAAAGGATTCCAGTGCTGGCTATATTGGACAAAAAGGCATGGCTTTAAATTAGTATTTCAGGTAACTGATTTACCATAAATTCATTGTTGTGCACGGAGTGTGGCCCTTGTGGGCTCTTCTTCCTCGATGCCCCGTGTGCTAGCTTTTGATGCTTGACTTGGATCCAACTCTTGGACTTTGGCCAATAATTGTTGGACTTTTGAGATTGGGCCTTTGGTCTGATAATTTTATAAAAATGAATTTAGAACTAAAACCTTAGAATAGTCGAAGACCAAATTAGCATTAAAAAAAAACAGAATTTATTCAAATGGCTCTGTAGACGTTGGCGAACTAACAAAAGGAGGAATTGTCCTTGCGATGATGCAGTACAACTCTGGTGCATGAATTTGGTTGGTGTTACCATGCGCAGCAATGTTATATCTGAAACTGTTGCCCTCAAGAATCGAACCTTGACCGGCCTCAACCTCCCATATGATGTCACGAGGTCATCGACTTGGACTTGATTATGGTTTTCATATGAAATTTGATATCATTAAGAGGGAACTTGGCTTCATTTTGCCAACACTTGTACCTATATGCCATCTTTGAATTTGTTTAGTAGAGAGCTAGCAATTGGAAATGAGAATTTAGAGGGTCCTATTTGGAATACCTGCATAGTTCTTCCTTTTAAAGGCTTAATCATGGAAGGAACAGGAATGAGGTCGTGGACATCATGGCTTCTTTGGTAGGGGCAATGGCTTTTTTTTTTTTTTTTTAAGAGAATTTTGACAAATGAAGTCTACCTCCAAGATTTATAGTCGTAGAGATGATCCATCTCTCGAAGTTGGTCACTGCTTTAATTTTATTTTTTTATTTTTTTTTACTCTGTATACAGGATTGATTATGACTATATAAAGCAGACAACATCTGGCTTTCTGTAAAGGCATTATGCCCATAATGAATGAATTTTACAACATTTTCCCATTTAAAATTCTTGTTTTAATTTGAAATTAACTAGTACACCGTAGGCTTTATTACCCAACTTAGTTCTGTCACAAAATTTATCCCAGATCTGGACTTCAGCTGCAGGGGATACCATAGGTTTGATCTACTTGTACAGGTAATCTATTGCAGACTTCAGACTTCTCTCAAAGGAATAAGCCACAAAACTGATTATCATTGACTTCGGTTTATGCACAAGCTACATATTACTTCTAGAGACTTCTCAGAAATATTTAGTATTCAAAAGACTTCCTCGACATGTTTTTATTCTTAGTATTGTATGTCTAGAACCGTGTGTATATATATATATGAGGAGAGGAGGCAATACAAGCTTGGAAACCCAAAGAAATGATTGAAATACCCTAAGATCTACAGAGTCTGAAACTGGGCTCTGATACCATGTGTAAGGACCATAATTTTCACAATTAACAGTCATTGGATTTCTAAAATATCTTAGATTTATTAACATATTATTATTTAATAAATATCTTGGATTTCTAAAATATCTTAGATTTATTAAAATATTACTATTTAATAAATATCTTGGATTTATAAAATATCTTAGATTTATTAAAATAGTATTATTTAATAAATATGTTGGATTTATTAAATATCTTGAATTTATTAAAACATCATCATTTATTTGCATAAGTCAATGCTTTTACTTTCCTTTGAACAAAATATTTGTTTATATTATAATAGTGGTAGGTATAACTTTTACTTTATAATACATTCATTATATTATGGTGAGTTAGGTATTTACTCAATACTTTCAATAATTCACTCATTACTCTATACTGAGATTTTTTATAATTGATCAGTGCATGTACTAGTGTAGTACACGTGATACATGCATATGTAGATATCATATGCATGCTAATATTTCTATGTTCCATATAATTCGAGTTGGGTCATTACATGCATTTTGCTATGACCCTCTCAGAACCTGCAAGAAAAAAGCCATCAACATAAAACACCAAAACGAGAAGTTATCCCATTATCTAAATGTAATACAAGTTCGGGTTTACCTCACTCTTGGTGAAACCCATGCCCTGCAAGTAATTGTCAATCCCGGCATAGCATGCCCTAGGACCTTGCTTGAGCCCATATAGCACTCCCTTCAATCTACACACATAAGAGCCCCTCCCATGTAATTCAAAAACCTCCAGCTACTCAATATAGATCTCTTCCTCAACCAAATTGTTGAGGAAGGCCTTCTTCACGTTCATTTGGTAAATCCTAGAACCCATCTGCACTACAATAAGATAACCACCATGATGGATGAGTACCTAGCTACAAGAGCAAAGGTCTGGTCATAGTTAATCCCTTACTTCTATGAAAAACTCTAAGCCACAAAACGAGCTTTGAACTTTTCCAAACTGCCATCTGCAACGTGATTGATCTTTTACACCCACCTAAAGCCAACTATTGATTTTCCCTCTGGCCATGGCACTATCTCTAATACATTGTTCTTCATGATGGAAGAATACTCTTCCACCATGGCATCCATCAACACCTGATGCTAAGATGCCTCTTGAAAACTAGCATGTTTGGCCTCAATCAACTCACTCATCAATTCCATTTAACTAGAATAGTGTTGGGGTGGTTTTCTTTGTCTGACTGGATATCTAAGAGTACCCACATACTCCTCGGCCTCTCTTAGTGTTTGCTTTGTCCACTTAGTTTTCTTCCTCCTTGTGTTGAGAGTCTAGGTCTGGGTGTGAGGAGTCCTTTGCCCCTCTTCATGTTCTTTTGGCTCAACCTACTTACTCTGCGTGACAGCACGCTGCGGGGTCTACGCTATCTCAACCTTTGTTGCATGTTGAACCTGAACCTCCACTATAAATGAATATGTGCTACAAGACTTCTGAAGAGCCCTTCCACCATGGCATCCATCAACACCTTATGCTCGAATGCCTCATGAAAACTAGCAAGCTCGGCCTCAATCAGCTCAATCATCAATGCCATGTAACCAGAATAGCGTTGGGGTGGTCTACGCTGTCTGACTGAATATCTAGGAGTACCCACATACTCCTAGACTCTCTTGTTGTCTGCTCTATCCATTAGTTCTCTTCCTCCCAGAGTTGGGAGTCTAGGTCTAGGTGTGAGCAGTCCGTTGCCCCTCTTCATGTTCTTCTATCCCAGCCTGCTTTCTCTGCTCTCCACTCTACATGACAGTACTCTGAGGGGTCTATGCTATCTCAACCTTTGGTGCATGCTGCACCTGAACCTCCATTGTAGATGAATATGTGTTGCAAGACTTCCAAAGAACCCTTTCCTCTTTAAATTTCACATCCCAACATATCACTGTCTTCCTAAGAGTAAGAATGTATATTTTGTAGGCCTTTGAAGTCTCGTTGTAACCCACAAGAATCCCCTTCTCTGTAGTAGGCTCCAGCTTCGTTCTCCTCTAAAAGAATGTTGCAATACATAAATTATCCAAAGATGCAGACGTACCCCGGGTTTGGTTTCTTCCCTATAAATCTTCCTCGAGTGTCAATATGCCCAACACCTTGTGTGGGATTCTATTCTGCAAATAGATAGCAATATCGCTAGCCTCTACCCATAGAAACATATGCATCTCCTGGTCATGAAGCATAGCCTTGGCTACTCCAACAATGGCCCTATCATTTCATTTTACAACCCCAATCTGTTGAGGGTTGTAAGGAACTGTTAGCTCTTTTATGATTCCCTCACATGCACAAAATCCTTGAAGGCATTAAAGGTGTACTTTCCTCCATTGCCAGACCTAAGTGTCTTAATCTTCCTCCCAGTTTGGTTCTTCACAAGAGCTATAAAACCTTGAACCGACTGAAAACCTTGTCTTTGTTCTTCATGAAGTATATCCAAGTCTTACTAGAGAAGTTGTCTATGAAGGTCACATAATAATGGTACCCACTTAAGGATACAACAGACATGGGCCCACATACGTCTGAGTGTATTAGGTCCAAAATGCCTTTCGCCCTAGTATCGTTGCTCGGAAAGTTGGTCTTGGCATATTTACCAAGTGCACAGTCCTTGCACACTTCATGTTGATCAACCCTAAACTTTGGCAGCCCCATCACAATTTCCTTGAGCATTTGAGCGCTCCATGGTGAATATGGGCCATCCTCCTACGCCATAACTCCCCCAACGTTTGCTTGCAACTTACAGTCCTTGTGTTGGCTCAAACTGCAATTTGAACAATTTCCCTCTCTGACACCTATAACCTTGGCCATCCTGTAATTTTTAGGCCAAATGTATACTTTACCCTCCTCAAAGGTCACAATGTAACCCTTGTCCTCCAAGGTAGCCACTAAAATCAAATTCTTATTCATGCCTGGAATGTACAGCATGTCCTCCACCAACAAGTGTTTACCGGACTCCATCTAAAACTTGACAATACCAACTCTCGTTGCTTGATACTTAGCGTTGTCCCCTAGCGCCTAGTTATATATATAAGTCCATGTCTTTCTCCTTCAAATTGGTGAAGTACTCCTTTACTCTTGATATGTGGCAAGAAGCCCCTCTATCAATGTTACCACACACTGGTGGTCACTAAGCTCGAGAAACAAGCAATGAGTGAGAACTCACTTCAAACCTTGCTGCAAATTCATCCACTTCAGTTGAGCCTGCAAACTTCTACTTTTGTTTTCCCTTTTTCTTGTTAGGGCAGTAGTTGGCAAAGTGTCCTAGCTGATAGCAAACAAAACTCTTTATCTTGTTTAAGTCTTATTCTTCTCACCCTTTGAAGTAGACCCATTACTTGGCCCCTTCTTTGCCTTAGACTTTCCCTAGTCTACTAGGGAAAGATTCGTCTCCCCAAACCTCTTCTTCTAGTCGCCACACTGACCTCCTTCTCTGCTTTCCTCTTGAAAGATCATCCCACATTCTTTCCTAAGAGGGAAGGTTCTCTAGACCAACAATGCACTTCACAAATGTCTCCCATTGCTTCGTAAACCCATTTAAGGCTATATGCACAAGCTCTTCTTCAGGAATTATATCCCTAATAGCCGCCATCTCATACCTCGACTACGTGATCCTAGTCAAGTAGGCAGCCATGCTTTCACCCTTGGACATTCTAATGCTATGAAGCTTGTCCCTCAACACCATTTTACGACTTTCAATGTCACTCTAGTACAGCTTGGTGAGCATATCCCACATCCTTTTAGCAGTACCCTTCTCTAACAGAAGGGTTATCAAATGGTTTATGACCCCATCCAGAATTATTCTTTGCGCCTTAGCCTCTTTAACCATGTGAAGATCTATAAGGCAATGGGATCTGAAGTTAGCGGAATCACAGTTGTGTTGAAGAAGTTCCACAACTTGTTCCTCCTTGAGAACTATTGTGATTCAAACCCTCAATTGTGTTGAATAATGTAACTAGTGTCGGCCTTCATAATTATGGTTGAGTCATGATGTAATGTATTTGTGAAAAGAAAGAAAAGAAATTTTATTGTAAAAGAAAAACTATTTTTGAAGCATGGGTTTCATGTTCTTTTATTTATTTTCTAGGTCATAGCCTCCATTGAAAGCTTCTAGGTTTTGTCTTGAGCCATAATAGTCATTGTCACATTTATCAAACCCTTCTTGGGCTTTTGTATCATGTAAAGAAATATATTTTGAGTCAGAAAAAGTCACTTTACCCTCCTCACCAAGTCAGCCTTGTCTTGGAGAAGTCAGCTTTGTCCTGGAGAAGTCAGTCCAGTTGATGGGAATTCGACCATGTGCAAGAAGTATAAATGGAGACAGTTTGACTCATTTGGAGGAGCATTCACACAAGTTCGATCTACAAGAGGATACAATAAGAAGAGTGAATTCAAGGAGAAGAAGACCTAATCCAAGGAGAAAGAAAAATTGAAGTTTAGAGCATATCTCTCTCTCTCACACTTGCGAGATTTTTAGGGTTTCTGGGCAAGTTGCATGGGCAGGGTTTTCATGCTATTGAAGGTGATATTGTTTAAATCGTACGGCAGCAGAACCTTGAGATATCGGATACTTCTTTTGTTATGAAACCAGCTCCCAAAATAGAAGGTAAGAGAGATCAACGCCTTAGAAATCAGCCACTTTGAGGGGGAAACCTCGTTTACATCACATAAATGAACAATTCTTGGATGATATAAATGACAAAACCTCCTTTCTATATATAGGAGTCCAATGGGTCACAATATAATCCTAGCCGACATAACAATAACAATGTAAGGGCACAACAATAACAATAGTGGACTTCTACGGGGCACAATAATAACAATATGGGGACTACACGGGCAAAACAATAACAATAAGGGGGCTATACTAACAATAACAATAAGGGGATACACTAGTATTATAGGGACCTAACATGCCCCTCTCCGTCAAACAACTTACAAGTGTTGTCCTCAACGCTTGAATATTTCTGGATGCTTCTGTATAAAATTCTCATCCTCCCATGTGGAATCTTCAACAAGTGAGTTCTTCCACTTGCTGAGATACTCTAAAATTGATCGATTTCGTAGTTGTCAAGTTCTTGTTTCCGTGACTGCTTCAGAACTTCTTTCGCTACGATTTTGATCTTCCTGTTGTTTCATTCAATTCTGCACCAAAGTTAGGTTATACTTTAAGAGTTGGAGAACTTGTTGTTGATGCTCGATGTGATCTTCCATTGCTTTATCATCCATATTAACTTTCATTTGATCCTCCAAACCATTCAACTTAGCCTCCATGTCTACTTTTAAACCATCTATGTCATCTTTGGTTGCTCTTTGTGAGATCGAAATTTGTTGCACTTGGTACCGTAATTGTGATATATCATACTGCAATTCTTCCTCTCCGTGCATCATGGTAGAGTTTTTTGAGGGCTTAAAGGGTGTGGAATTATTTTTGGGAGACATTATATAACTCAATACTAATATATATGCTTCAATATGCCCTTGGAATCACTTCAAACTGATTTTTCAAACAAAAGTTATGCAAACTTGTTTAAAAAATACACACATTTTTCTTGGTTTTTAGGAGGTCTATATTGAACCTGACTTATATCTATTATTTCGAATCTTCAAGATTTGAATTTCTGTCCTGTCCTCTGAGTCCTCTTTCAAATGCCACAGGTCAGACTTGATTTGGATTCTTCAAGGCAAAGTTATGACCAATCTCCCACAATGACCTAATTATGGACTAATTCAGTAGAGCAAACTTGTACGGTGTGCCACGTTTCACTGTTTCCTCCTTCGCCTCTGAAATTGATACACAGGAAACTACAGTCCATGTACTTGCGACCACTTTTTACAGAATTATAATCTAATTCTCAGGGAGAGAGTTATGATGATTTTCCCAAGGTCACCTCTTTGAGATCAAATTCAGGAGCCTGCAAAAACCCTAACTTCCACAGATCATATCTCCGAAAATATTGCGAACCAATATCTGAAATTTTTACACGAAGTTCCTTAGGATTTCCTCACAAATTGATTTTTTGTTTAGCATCTAAACCTTCGTAGAAAAAAAGTTAAAGCGAAAATGTCACGATGACCTGTTTGAAGCAGTGAAACCCTAGAATCCAAAGCTCTAATACCAAATGTTATGAAACCAGCTCCCAAAATAGAAGGTAAGAGAGATCAACGCCTTAGAAATCAGCCACTTCGAGGGGGAAACCTCCTTTACATTACATAAATGAACAATTCTTGGATGATATAAATGACAAAACCTCCTTTCTATATATAGGAGTCCAATAGGTCACAATATAATCCTAGCGGACATAACAATAATAATGTAAGGGCACAACAATAACAATAGTGGGCTTCTATGAGGCACAATAATAACAATATGAGGACTCCATGGGCAAAACAATAACAATAAGGGGGCTATACTAACAATAACAATAAGGAGATACACTAGTATTATAGGGACCTAACACTTTTTCAAGACTGCACAATGTTGAAAAGTGTAACTAGGATCGGTCTTCATATTGACTATGTAATTATCTATTTATGTAAAGAAGAAGACAGAGATAATAAAATATATTTTTGTTGTACTTGCTTCATGGGTTTCATGCGCAAGATTTTATTATAGATAGACTTCTTCTTGATGTCTATTAAGTTTGTCTTCTAGTCATAAATATAATCAAGTGTCATGTATATGAAGTAGCTAGAGAATGCTCCAAGACCTTGGAAGAATGGCTTAAAGACAGCTCACATTCAACGCTGGAAGATAAGCTTAATGATGCTCAAAGATACCTTCATCAATGCTGGAAAATATGCTCTTTAAGTCGGCCTTCAAACAGCAAGTAAAGTCGGCCTACAAGCAGTGACATAGGTCGGCTTATTAACTGGCAGGAACAACTATATATACCCCAGAATTTGATGCGCAGAAGATACAGAATTTGTGGATTTCTCTGTGGCTTTTACAGAGTTAAAAGTGCAGATTTGGGAACAGGAAAAAGTGCGGATTTGAGTACAAAAGAATTGCGGATGGCTCTGATGTAAAGTGCGGATTAAAGACAAGAAAAAACAAGGAACAAGTCTGAGGTTTTGCAGACTAGGGCACAGGAATATCATCTGTTATATATGACTGTGAGAAGCACAAGTCTGGGCTGCGTTAAGAGAAGATAGAAATGTGAAAAAGGATATAAGTTTAATAAGGAGAACAGCTCTGTAATGTAATGCGGATTCCAGATAACAATAAGTACAGACCTCAGAACTGAAATATTGCAGATTGAAGAAAGACATCATTTCAGCAAAGCGTATGGACTAAGATTCAGATATATGACTATGTAATATATACTGAATTGCAGTGCAGACTTATGACAGTAATCAGATGCATGGAAGAGACCATGTTATAGTATGAAAATAGGACTATGATAAAGATGGACTGTTAAGGACTAAGATACTATCACAAGTAAGGATTGCATACAGCCTAAAGAAAGAAGAAGAGATCGAGCTCCTTAGTTCTAGTGCATAAAGGTGCAAGATGGTGCAGGACAGTGCTGAAGAGAAAGATCAATTTAAGAAGTCATAGAAGAAGCTGTGTCAAGGTCTTGGAGGCATATAAAGGTCTAGGGTCTGTGTCATGGTCATGGTACTTGTCATCTGAAAGTCTAGAAGAAGAATTTCTCATGGGTTTTCCTCTCCAAGAGAGAGAGGTTTTACCTTGGCTTGAAGAGCCTAAATTTGTGTCTGTTGTGTTTGTTGGTAATTGACTTGATGAAAGACTAAATAAGTTAAGAAGAGAAGACATAAGTAAAATAAGTAAGCTCACAAGTAATTATCAAGAAGAGAATTTGAATTAATCACCAACCCTCTAAATTCTCAACACACAGTAACCGGTGGTTTCAAGTAGAACACGCGCTTCTTCGCTGCAGACCTAATATGTATTTAACTTATGTTTTCTCTACTGAAAACTGGTGTTTCCCCTTTCGTTCTTAACTTATTTTCCCATGACAGCCAATAATGTCTTCCCTGTCTCCACTAGATTATGGAGGCGGCAGTTTCCATGCTTTTCATAGAACAGCAACACCAGTCTGAAATACCTCATTTACAGGGCAACGATCCTTCATCGTATATTTGTATAGAGTCTGTGTATGAAATGCAACACAATGATGGTATTTTTGAATTATGTTGGTATCCTTACCAAATCGGCAATCCCATTCCTGGATACTTATGTGCAGGGTCCTTCCACAGCAATAATCGCGTGTTCTCTTATAAACTATATTTGATGTTTGGGAGGCTTGGGATGTCTTGCTTTCTCAGAACTAAAAAGCGCAACAGTGGACAGCAAATATTTCGATCAATGTTTCAGAACCTCAACTATTTGTGCTTCCGCTCAAAAACAGTGGCTTGTATGGCAGTTGAAGTTTGAAGCCTTCCTATTTTATTTTCACCTAGTATTGAATTTCTTCTTGAAAGATTTCTTCTTGACAAAGATATCTTCTTATACTCTTTAATGATTTTTCGTTTTCTTTTGAATTTGTAGTGATGCAATTTTATCTTCAATGGAATGTCTAAATTGTATATGGCCAAAGGCCAGGGTGTGGTCAAAGACCTGACATCAGAGAAATTCTGATAAAATAAATAACAAAATGCCGAATCAGAATGTGGCCTTGAATGCTCAAAGTTCAAACACATTGACTGGACACAGTGATTGATAAGTCATGTCCCTTGTTTAGGTGATGTCCTCTAGTTAGGATGTGCAGCTTATTTTCTAGTATTAATTTTACTTTTATTATTTATTTGTTTGATATTTCTTTTTATATTTATGTTCATTAGAGACACAAACTGAAGCAAGCTATCTCAGGGGCAGGTCAAGGGTTGTTTGATATCGTGCAATTTTTACCAACATTAATAAAACATAACACTTTTTAGTCACCAAAGAAAAGTATACACCATGATATACAAACTCTGAACACTTTAGATATGGAGGAAGAAAATGTTAAAATCTATAATTGTCCCCAAATTGTGAGGATCTTTGAAACAACAGAACATGTGGTAATAGAGGCTACAAATTTAGAATTTAACGGAAAAATCATTGGTCCGGTCGCAAAGTTCCAGCCTCATATCCCAGAGGAGGAACAACTGAGGTGGATTTTTTCCATAGCACAAAAACTGTACCCCATAAAATTTGAAAGCAGAAGCAGATAAGCAACATTCTACCAGACACCTAATCTAATTGTAGTTAATTCCTCTAGAATCCTTCAGAGCCACATCCGTAGTTATGAAAACAGCTATTTTAATTACTTTACCAAAAGCTCTTTACTTGATAAATTTATTCTGATTCATGATTTCTAAGGAAAAGACTCCCAAATAAAGCCATTTACCAAATATAAACAGATAAATAATCCTCATTATTGGTTCCCATGATTTCAGTGAATCTCTCCCTTATTTCATCCGAAAAAAAATAACCGTTCACTTCTAAATTGATTCCAATGTTCTTCTTAGCCTCTCAAGTCATCAGTTGGGAAAAGAGGAAACAACAAAGAACTCATACCATGAGCTATTGCCAGTGAATTAATTTTTAACTATATTAAACAAAGTATATCGTAAGCATCTAAAATATTGTTTGTTGGGGACAGGATATATAAATACAAAAGCAATTTAAAATTTGGAACTAAAAACTGCGTTCATATATACCTTTCCTCCAGTATCCTCAACTGTCAATTGCTTCGCCTTTTTCCCTAATACTTGAATTTGGTCAAATGAGAAACCATTTTTGTCTGCAACCCTTTCCAAGTACCGGAGTCCATTTACTCCAAGACCTGGTAACAATGAAATAACCCGCGAAGAAGAAGAAAGAGAAGCTGCAATCACTGTGAGTGGCAGACTGTCGTCAACAACAACACATAAAGGAGATGATCTGCCCTGCAACTGCACAGTGCAACGTATTTCAGTAAAGAGACCATGAACATTATAAGGAATAGAGTCTTAGATACAAAACTACAAAAAATGGATATTTCCATAGCTTGTTACAATTGTAGCGTTTATAACACAAAAGACTTTCATGTATTAAACATTGCAGTTTACAAAAGGATCTTATATAGGACTAAAAGCCTGTAGTAATGAAACAATTCGCTCAAGCAGGGCCATGCAATGGAAGTATGATATATTCAGTAATAAGAAAATCAACAATTATTAGAAAAACTAAACATATTGATACGATCGGTACAACAGCAACAAAACATGTCACACTCCTGCAATTATTGTGTCTCATCATAAAAGATTTTCTAGTTTCCCCTACAATTGAAGTGACGTTGAAATGATTGTAGAAAAATCCTTCTTATATTTTTCCTCTTCAAGCTCTGCTGGAACAAATACATAACAAATCAAATTATCAATGATCATCTATGTCTTGAGAAAATCATTGCGACAACTGCATAAAAACAGGTTATAGCCAATGCCTTCCAAATTCCAACCATACTGAAACAACTGAAAAATCTATGGAATTATATTATGCAATAGCCCGGTTAACCTTCCAATATCCAACCATACTGAAACAATTGAAAAATCTAGGTACTATAGTATGCAATGGCCTTGGTTGAATTTTTCTGCATACAACCATACACTTATGGTAGAATCTAGCTAGTGTGATTATGAATTTATACAAATAAGTTAAAGTGAACGATATGGTAACCAAGGTTTTGTCTACCTTAAGTAACCCTATTGCAGACCTACGATACAGATAATGTAACCTTTTTCCTATTTCTTTACAGAGAGGTCACAAGGCACTGCAAGACAGGGACACATACAGACAGGAGGTTGAGTGTCCAACAGGGGACAAGTAGGCCCCCTGAAATGCAACAGGATATATATATATATATATATATATATATATATATATATATATATTATTTTAAAAAAATTGAAACTGCAGAGATGAAATATAGAAATAAAGAAGTAAATCTTTTGAATATTTATACAAAAGAAATACATCAATCACACATGGGACACATTTATTTCCACACTGGTAAACACTTGTTCACCTTTTTCAAATTTTTCAGTCTTCAGTGTTCGACACATTGGGACACATGATGACAGAGTGTCAGACATGCATGTAATGTGTGTCCCATGTGTTCATGTTACCCACCCAAGTGGGTAACCCCTAGGAAAAGAAAATTTCTCCTATTATTTCAGCTTGCCAGCCAACAGCCCTATGATGATCCACAGCTAGTTAACCTGAGATGCCTCTCATCCGTGCTCTGATCAGTGCTTTATTACATCTAACCTACTCATCTAATGAAGGTGGATCATCAAGTATGAGGTACATTAAGCATTTTTGTAATCAAGTGCTTTCATTTAATGCTTAAGTTCCTTCTTGTATGGATCACTGGTTGAATTGGATGATGGACCACTTTTGTTGTATTCTTGTTCCCATGCTTCACCTTGGTGGTTATCACTTGCCCCTAGCCCAGTGTGACCCTCCTCGATTCCTTTCTTTCCATTGTCTAGGAGGGGCACAAATAGGAAGCTCTGATTGATGTTGTGTCCATGATAACCCATACTTAACATTTCCCATCTCTCCCTTGTATCCACATCCCATCGTTGGGATCATTGCTATTTGTCACCAATACTAGTTCACTGTTTTCCTCATCCTTTAGCAAGGGCTCAAAAACTTTTCCCTGTGGAATTGATGCAGCAGAAAGAAAGGAAAAAACATGTGCCATAATGATACAATGCAAAAGATTGGTAGGGATAAATGAAAGTATGTGATCAAAAGCATAGCTTGAGCTCCACCCCCCTCATTAGCCCTCACCCAATTCATATAGCTAATGCATGAGCCACCTAAATAAAAGGAACTTTGATTATCCCAGCCCCGATAAGCAATGAAACACTTCACCTGTAAGGGGTCAATGATGAATCAATGAAAGCTTGTAACCCAAGTTATGCATCTAAAAGAAAAATCACTGAAGAAAAATGCACACAAGGGGTGTGGTAAAAATAGGTCGAGAAAAGGTGTAACTCAGGACCCCCGATTGCTTCCTCTCCACATCATAACACTCAAGGATGATGAACTTTCAGAACTGGTACAAAGACTCTGGCATCCTATCAAGACATACCAAAGGAGGTTCAAAGAAGCATCCAGTCATGATAATCTTATATTAGATAAACTCAAGATGACAATGGTAATGAGACCTTGGATTGAATACACTACTAAACCACTTAACATGACAGGTATATTATGATTCCCTAATCCAATGCCTAGGGATCATAAGTGGTTGCCAATATTCCATGGAATGGTTCCGTTACCCGGATTGAACACGTGTTCTTTTGAAACAACTTGTGCCTCCCATCTTGATACAAACACAAGTGAGAATGTGATAATGAGACTATTTGCCTTATCCCTAGATAGCAATTCTAAAACTAATATCAAGCACTCTTAGATAAAAGTATTCAATCTTGGATAGATTTTAACTAAATTTTCTTAAAGAGATGGGCCGAAAAGAGAGACTGTAAAGAGTTACTCAATAGGTTTTGTTACCACGCCTGTCAACAAGGGTACATATACTTTTCAGCGTAGCATTCATCACCATTGTAAGCCCAAGGTCACAAGTCAAAAGCCATGTGAAAACCATGTGAGGCCCTGTATTAGGAATCCTAGACCTATGTCTTTGTCATTGAAACTATATTCAGTTGTTTGGTCAAACTATATCCTATGCCTTGAAGTCCCACTTAAGGTATCTTTCGTCCCTAACCAGATTGCAAGGCTTTAGCTGAACTCGCTTATGGAGTCATGGTTTTAGGAGAGCCTACAATTGTAGGGGTGCTCACCTGGCCCAATCCAGCCCGCATCAAAGTGCACCTATGTCATTCCACATGGTTAGGGTCTATTGAGTCTATATGTGACCTTGGCCTTGGTGCAATAATCTTCATCATAGCTCTCAAAGCATCACAGTGTCTTGACAAAATTCACGTTTCACAACATAGTGCACGATTGCCAATGTAAAGTGGTCCCAGTGGTCAAACAATCAACCCAATATTAGACTATAGAGTTTGATGAGAGGATTCCACACCACATGGAATTTTTCAAATTTAAGCATACAATCACAATGGCTACATACAGCTTCGTCAAACTTGGTCAACATGTGAAAACAGAGTTCCAAGTGACTGAACAGGAACAGAATTTTGTTGTTCTTGACATGCATTATGTGAAAAGTGGTCTACTCAATGAGAGGAACAAAACCCATGTTTCAAATTTTGCAAATCCTCAAGGGTGTTAGAGATTTTCCACTTGGCATGATGATGTGGAAGAACATGTTTCCAAGAGGCTTAACAAGGGAAAATCTTGACAGAATTTGAGATATAATATGTCAGTCGTATCCAAATCTCCAAGGGTGTTAGAGCTCCAACACAAGGCATGATGACGTGGTAGACAGGTGATGATGTGGCACCACTAGCCAAGATATGAAGATTCTAAGAGATACTCAATGTTGATTTTATGGGTAGCATCAGATGTGCTCTAACTCTGAAATTTTGTGGAAGTGCTAAAACACATGAGATCTCCAAGACCCAGAAATCATTTGGAGAAATTCCACCCAGAGCTCAAGTTATTCAAATAATTAATTATTTTAAATGGAGCCTAAGTTAAAACTTAGGGAATTTAAATAATTAAAGTGAATTAACATGTGGGTGAGAATGTTCTAAGTGACGAAGATCAAGTCTTTTCTAATCTTAGACGTC
Source organism: Pinus albicaulis (assembly GCA_034641835.2). Lineage (NCBI taxonomy): Eukaryota > Viridiplantae > Streptophyta > Pinopsida > Pinales > Pinaceae > Pinus > Pinus albicaulis. Next base: position 40,101 of record JAXQQM020093011.1, read on the forward strand.
GATTAGAGATTAGATTACAGTCATTGATTCATCAACAAGAAAAGTATAAAGGAATGCTTGAGGGTCATTTGGAGAATACACACAGAGACTGAATTTAGAGATTGAATTCTTCTAACGGAGCAATGCTCGGACGAAGATCTGATCTGAGTAATTCAGTGCAGTGAGGGGCAGTTCGGCAGCGGGACTTTAGTCTAAGGCCGACAATACAAGTGCAGATAGGCAGATCAGCACCAGGAGAGACAGCGCAGCCCTTGAGAGGGTGACGCGCAACCAACAGGGCTCACACAGAGCCAAAAGGGTGACACGGAGCCAAAGGGGGTGACGCTTGCGTTGGGGATTCTATGAGGCAGATCAGGTAGCCATTCAACAGATCGATTTATGAGCTGGAAAGGCTCACGAGGAGGGCGACGCAACCACTAGGGGAGGTTACACAGTCTCAGCGTGAAGCTTTCTGCAGCCATCATTGTGCAGCACTGGGGACAATGCAGTCACTATGGGGTCTCTTCATTCTGCTGTTGGATTAGCCAAAACATCTGTCTCCGAATAGAGGTACTTTTGTCGAGGATTTTCTCTATTGGGTGAGCCGGATTTGACATCCTAGATTGTATTCAAAAATCTGCATAATAATATAAATACTCAGAACTGTTGCACCGCTTTTCCCGCATGGTGTTTTTCCAGGGACATTTGTCCGAAAATAAGTGTGTCCTTTGTCTGAATGGTTCATTTATTTTTCAGTACTTGATTTGTATGTTTGTGTATGCTGCAGCGTATTTACATTAATAATTTCCGGAAGCATTCAAAAAATAGCTTGTTAAATTAATGAAAACAAGTAGGTAATTTAAATCAGATTTCTTCAGTAGGATTTTTGTAACTTAGATTCAGAAATTTTCACACTCAAATCAGATCTAAGCCAATTTCAACATACCCGAGTGCCGAAATTGCCAAAAAGCCAAGGGCATTGGAGATCCAGCTTCCATGTGGCTAAGTCGTATTACCAAAAGGAAAATTCAGATAAAAAATAGTCAGTGTTGAAGTCAACTAGCCGTTGGAGTGTCTAACTAGCCATTGAAGACCCAGTGGACCAATTAGTTGAGCAATGGACCATTAGGAAAGGGAATTCGTGGACCAAATCATGGAATTTTGTCCAAGTCAATCGCCTTGTGGACAAATTAAAATTATTTTGTAATATTTTATGAATTAAATTACTAAGTCTCCAACTTATGGAGACTAAAAAAAATTTATTAAGGAAGATCAACCAGAAGTTAGCTCGCCATTAATTAGTTGTTATAATTTTTCCCATATAGGCTAGCCTCCCCTCATTTGTAAGGTGGTCGTTATCAACTGAGACAAGTGTTATCACAATAAAGATCTCATATTTTGCAAACCCTTGTGTAATTTATGTGAAAATTACTAAACCCGAAATCCCTATTGCAACAAACTGATATTAATTCTTCTACTTGATTAATCATGCAAGTTATTTACTGTGTTCTACAAGTAAATACTGAAGCAAATACACTGCAACCTTCACTACATAAATAAATTGATGATTTTAGGGTAACATCAAATGTGCTCTAGCTCCGAAACTTTGTGGAGGGGCTAGAACACATGAGATCTCCAAGACCCAGAATCGTTTGGAGAAATTCCACCAGGAGCTTAAGTTATTCAAATAATTAATTATTTTAATGGATACCCTAAGTCTAACTTAGGGAAATTAAATAATTATAGTGAATTAATTTAAACATGTGGGTGAGAATGTTCTAAGTGACGAGGATCAAGTCTTTTCTAATCTTAGTCGTCGATTAAAAATTACATCACGGTCGTTGATTTGTCAACTAGAAAAGTATTAAAAGAAGGCTTGGGGTCAATTGGAGAATACACACGGAGTAGCAACACTTGAGCTAAGTCGAAATTCTGAGGCACGGTTTGCTGAGAATTTCGGAGTGAGCTTGCAGTGCAGCGAGGGGCAGTTTGGCAACAGGATTTTCATCCAAGGCCGAGAATACAATAACAGAGAGGCAGACTAGCACCAGAGAGGCAGCATAGGCCCAGAAGGGGCGACGCAGAGCCAGCAAGGCTAACGCAGAGCTAGAAGGGCTCACGCAAAGCTAGCAGGGCTCACACAACTGGGATGCAGAGCTAGAAAGGCTGACGCAGTCACTCAAAGAGTTGTGCTGGGGTTTCTATGGGGCAGATCGGGCAGCCATCCAGCGTTTTGATTTCTGAGCAGCAAAGGCTCAAGGAGGGGTGATGCAACTCCTAGAGAAGGTGACACAATCCATCTTGTTGTAGCCATCACTCAGCAACACTTGGAGGTTATGCAGTCACCTGTGGGGTTTCTTCATTCAATTGTTGGATCAGCCATAATATCTATCTCCGGATAGAGGTACTTCTGCCGAGGATTTTCTCTGTTGGGTGAGCCACATTGGCACCCTAGTTTGTATTCAAAAATCTGCTTAATAATAAAACCCTCAAGAGCTGTTGCACCGGTTTTCCTGCATTGGGTTTTTTCCTGGACATTTGTCTGAAAAAATTGTGTGTCCTTTGTCTGCATGCTTTCTTATTCTTTAGTACTTGATCTGTATAATTTTGTAGGCTTCAGTATATTTACTTCAATGCTTTCATGAATTATTCAGAAAATAACTTGTTAAGTTAAATAAACAAGTAGGAAAAGTAAATCAGATTTACTACAGTAGGATCTTTGTTTAGAAGATTCAAACATTTTCACATAAACTGCGGAAAAATAAACACGGAAACAAGATTTGAGCAAGAAGAAAACTAAACACACATGACACCGTTACTTTTGGACTAAGTCCCCAGAAAAACCGAATGCGGGAAAATCAGTGCAGTAGATGAGGGTTTGATATTATTAAGCAAAAGTTTCTGAATACAACTAGATGCCCAAATTCTGGCTATCCACTGAGAATCTGACTGGCAGAGAACTGGTGAGGATTACCTCACACTGACACTAGAGATCTGGATCTGACCAGCCATTAAATTGGACAACCCCACGCTGCCTCTGTAGAAATTTCCAAATCTTAATACTTATGCAGAAATTATTTCTGTTAATCCGGTTAAGCTTCTCCTACTTATACAAGTTATCAATTGAATAAATTCAAGTTAACATCAAAGCAAAACAAATGACAGATCTCTACCAATTCAGATCTAGAATAAGCACATGCACACATAGAAAAAGTGACACAGATATTTCTAGACAAACTGTCCCCGGAAAAACCCAATGTGGGAAAACCAATCTCTCGCTGCTGAAGGGCTCTATTATTAAGAATATTTCTGAATACACAACTCTGGGTTCCATATCTGGAAAACCCTACAGAGAAAACTCTAGATCTGCAGCACCTGGCTGATCTAAGACCAACAATACTAACTGATCCACACCCTCAAACGGGATTTATAGAACTCAGCAAGATCTAGGCCTAGAAACCCCATATATGCCCCTGAAAGACACTGCGTCAGCCTCTGAACACCTCCAAATGCTCAGCGCTATCACTGGAAGGGACTACATTACCCCGAACTGGGTGACACAGTCACTACGCTACCCCTAAGGGTCTCTGCGTAACCCCTGAAGGGTTTCCTGAAAAATCATGTTGTCCTTGTTGTTGTTGCTGCTGTTGTTGCTGCCGTCTGCTGTTGCCTTCCTCTGTGTTGTCTTTCCTGATCTCTTCTCTGCTTCTTGTGTATTCTAGATCCCGGGATCATATCATCCCCTTGGTCTAAATTCCCCTCTCTGCAACTGAAACACTTGAGAATTCTTAGCAACCCCGCCCTAGAATCTTAGCTTAGCTTCGGTGCTCTGCCTCTGTGTATCTTACAAATGACCCCAAGCCTTTCCTTTATACTCTTTTCGTTGACAAATCAACAGCCAAGATTAAATCTTTAATCAATGGCTAGGATTAAAAGAAAGCTTGATTCGTGTGACTTAAGACAATTTCATCACATGTATAATTAAATTCACTTTAATTATTTTATTTTCCAAATTTTTAACTTAGGAAATACATTAAAATAATTAATTAATTTAATATCTCCTAAACCAAATGAAATTTCCCAAATCCATTTATGGGTCTTGTAGATCAGGGGAACTCTAGTCCTTCCTCAAAATTTGGGACCTAGAGCACAACTGATGCTGCCCCTAATACACAAAATCACAACACTCTCTCTTAGCATCAAGGGTGTGCTCTAGCAATACATCACACTTATGCATTACATGATTTTGGGCACTGGTTCTGTGTTGTTGAAGCTTGGCCTCTTGCCACTCAACTCTGCACTGTTGCTGCCATTCTGTATTGCTGCCCATCACTCTGCCACTGCCACTGCAACCACTGTACTGCAGCTCCCTCTCAATATGCTGCATCTGTGTTGCTCATAGCACTGCCACCATTAATCTGCTGCACTGCAACTTCAATTGTTGAGAAAAACAACTGAATCTCCTGCCCAATCTTTGACAAACAAGTCAGATGGGCTGCATCCTCATCACTGAAGCTCCATAGGCTACAGATCTGTGCTGGCATCTAAAGAACGATGTACTGCTACAGGTCTGCCTGCGTAATCAAACACCCTCTACACTATTGAAGTCACATCAGCTCCTTGTGTTGAAATCTATCACGCTGCTGCTACACTGCATTGTCCCTCTGAAGCTCTCTGCGCTGCTGCAGCTCTGCACTGCACTGCTGAAGTCACATCAGCCTCTACGCTGCTACTGCTTCTACACTGTTGCTGCTATGCTCTGCGCTGCTCCTCCCAGCCTCCAGATCTGTCTCTGCCTCTGCCTCTGCCTCATCTGTGATCTATGCACCCACTGCTCTACTTGTCCCACTACTGTCTTAAGGCTGTCGTAGCTCGCTTGTGATCCAAGAGATGAGTTGCTCAAGGATCCCGCCTTACTTCCATGTAGCTCCTCTACATGTCCATGTCACCCCACCTCTGTGGTTCATGAGCACTCATGGCTACATCATCTCCTGACCCATCATCTGCCACCGCTGCTTTGGAAGAAGATGCTTCCTTGTCCTTCTTCTTTTCTGGACAATGGCTAGCAAAATGTCCCATTTTGCCACACTGGAAGCACTTGATATTAGAAAGATCCTTCTTCTTCTTTGGCTGCATCTTCCTCCTCTTCCTTCTTAACGTTGCTCAACGTAGGGCTGTGCTGCTTCTTGGTGAACCTTCGTAGTTCTTTTTGCCGTAGGATCGACCACAAGCTGTCCCAATCTAGGAGGTCCGCTCTGCCCAAGATACTTTGGACAAAGGTTTCCCACTCATCTGTGACTGCATTGAGGGCAGTCCTGACTATCACTGCATCATCTATGGTTGCACCCAATGCAGTCAGTTGATCCCTGATTAACTGCAACCTGAAGAGGAAATGCTCGATGTCTTCTCCCTTGGTCATCATGAATGACCTCATTTGGGCCTCCAACAACATCTTTCTTTGGACTGATTGTAGAAATTTGATAACCTAACCCCGGTTTTCAGTTTCTCCTTATTTCTCCCATAAAGTTAAATGCCCATTCCCATAGCCATACATTCAACAAGCTGGAAAAATAAATATTTTCTGAAAACACAAATTCTGGAAATTTCAGTGCTGAAATGCAGAAATAAAAACTCAGAAAAATAAATCAGCCACACACAGAAAATAGACACGCTGATTTTTTGTCAACTTGACCCTGGAAAACCCCCCTACAACTCTTGGGGAAAATCAGTTCGAAAGCCCTCCTTATTTCTGAATATGCTTTTACAGTGAGACATAATTTACAGCAAAAATTCCAGCAACTTAATAAATGTACTTATCTTGATTTCCGTGCTTATACCCCGCATTGGAAAACATGTCGAACAGCAAATTAACAAAACAAAAAATTTACAGCATTAAATGTTGAACTGCCACCATCGAAATGTGTGCCCAGATTTCAACGATACGATCATACAGCTGTACGGACTGTACAGCTGTACTTCCTCGATTCTTGTGGCTGAAAGCAGCCTCAAAAACAGCGTTGTCCTGCCGTACAGACTTCCTCGAAATCTGTGCTAGAAAAAATAGCAAACTCCTCCTTGGTTTTCGAGCCCAAAATCTGCCTTGGAATGCATGCTGAAACTGTTGTACGGAATCCCTCTTTTTCTGTGCCTCCTTCCTTGAAAAGTGTGCCAACCTCCTGCTATGCGGATTTCTACCTTGGGAAATGTACCTCTAAGCTGTTGTACGGATTTGCTGAAGTCTCTAGTTGCTGCCCTCCTTCTCCTCACTACTTAGAATTTTCTCCTTTGCTTTCTCTCCTCCTCTCTCAATCTTCTCATGAAAGAATGAATGACCTTTTCCCTCCTTTTCCTCCTTTAACCTAACCCTAAGTGACTTTTGGGGAATCCCTAAATCCAATGGCTGAGATAGCTTTAGATCTAGGGCTGAAATTAAATGCTCATTTAAATCTCACTTTCTATTTTTTAATTCACCCCACTTTAATAAAGACCCATTTAGTCATTTATTTCCAAAGTCACTTTTCCTTTCTAATTTTACATTGACTTTATTAAAGTCACTTTAAAATTAGACTTTAGTAACTTTATCACTTAAAGTCACTTTTAAATTAGATTTGACTTTATAACTTTATAAAGTCACTTCAGGAGAAAAATTAAATTCTTTTGGACACTTTTCCCTAGGCCAAAGATCAAAGCCTTAGGGAACCACCTGTCCTCCGGTAACCAAATTTCAACACTCCCTCTTACCGAGGAAGGTGTTCCTCACCACACCCATCTTGTCTCTAAAGTAGACATGCTTGCCCCGTGGTAATGCTTTGGTAAGAATATCTGCAACATGCTCATCAATGGGAATATACTCAAGCTTCACAGCTCCTTTCTGAACATAGTCTCTAATGAAGTGATATTTGATCCCGATATGCTTTGACCTGTCATGAAATACTGGATTCTCCGTGAGTTTAATGCAACTCTGATTATCACAGTAAATCACTGAAGGTCTCAACGGGTGACCAAATAAGCCAAACAACATCTTGCGAAGCCAGATGGCCTCACAACTAGCTAGACTGGCTGCCATATACTCTGCTTCCGCTGAACTCAATGCTACTGACTGCTGCTTTCGGCTAAACCATGACACCACTGCCGAACCCAACCCAAAACAACACCCTGAAGTGCTCTTCCTATCAGAAGCACAACCTGCCCAATCAGAATCAGTGTAACCTGCCAATCTCACTCCATCCCCCTGCCTGTAGTCCAGACCATAATCCACTGTCCCCTGCAAGTACCGCAAAATGTGTTTTGCGGCCACCCAGTGAACCTTCCTAGGCTCACACATAAACTGACTCATCGTGTTGACTGCAAAACAAATATCTGGTCTAGTGTTGACCAAATACATCAAGGAACCAATCGGCTGTCTGTACAATGTGGGATCCACCAACTCGGAATCCGAAGCATGAAGCTTCTTCCAGTTGGTGATCATCGGTGTCGACATGGGTCTACAATCCTCCATGTGGAATCTGCCAAGGATGTCCACAATATACTTCCCCTGCCCCAGGAAGAAATGCCCCTCCTCTTGCCACACCTCCAAACCCAAAAAGTAATGCATCAAGCCGATGTCCTTCATCTCAAACTCCGCCGCAAGATCTCTCTTGCAGTGCTCTATGAGTCTCTCTGCACCTGTAATGACCAATTCATCCACATACAACACCAGAATGAGAGGCTCCTCACCTATCACAATATAGTAAAGGTTCGGATCTGCCTCACTCTTTGTGAAACCCATCTTCTGCAAGTAAGTATCTATCCTGGAGTACCGAGCTCTGGGAGCTTGCTTCAGGCCATAAAGGGCCTTCTTCAGTCTGCACACATGGGACTCCTTCCCATGCACCTCAAAGCCCTGTGGCTGCTCAATGTACACCTCCTCCTGTATGAAGCCATTGAGAAATGCGGCCTTCACATCCATCTGGTGGATCTTCCAACCCATCTCTGCTGCTATCGATATGATGGAGCGAATCGAAGTATATCGAGCCACGGGAGCGAAGGTCTCCTCATAATCTACTCCCTCTACCTAGGAGAACCCTCTAGCCACAAACCTTGCTTTGAATTTCTCAATGCTGTCATCTGCAGCATGCTTTACCTTGTAAAGCCATCTAGATGTAACCACGGATTTGCCCTCAGGCCTCGGCACCACCTCCCAAACATCATTCTTCATGATAGAAGAATACTCCTCCTGCATGGCCTCTCTCCAGAGCTGCTGGCTAGCTGCCTCCTCATAGCTAGAAGGCTCAGAGTCAATGATGTTGGCAACCATTGCCATATAGCTACAGAACCTCTTAGGTGGTCTGCTCTCTCTGACAGACCTCTTTGGCCCAGCAACAGATGTGGTCTCTCTCAAGGTATCCTGAAGCCACTTGGGCTTCCTCTTCCCTGAGCACACTTCTCCCACTAGAGAATGAAACTCCTCCTCATCATTAGGAGCCTGAACTCCTGATTGTCTGTCTGTTGTCCTCCTGCTGAACCTGAACCTGTAGACGTTGAAAAACCGTGTGAACTGTCCATTAGTGGACTCCCTAGTGAACTGCTCTGCGAACTGCTCGAAGCACCACCCCTCTGACTCTGTGAGCCACTGCTCACTGACGGACCTGACACTATAATCGATGTACCTCTGGATCCTCCTGATCCCTGCCCACTAGATCCCTGTGCTTGACTCAACTGCTCCTAAGGGTCTGGCCAATCCAGATACTCTATCTCCCGTGACCTCCTGAAAGCCCTGTCCTCCTCGAATTTCACATCCCATCTGACAACAACTCTCCTCTGTGCGGGGATATAAATCTAAAAGGCCTTCGAGGTCTCACTATAGCCTACAACGACACCCTTCTCTGCGGTGGGCTCTAGCTTGGTCCTCTTCTCCTTGAGTACGTAGGAGTATGCAATACACCCAAAGATACGAAGATGACCAACATCGGGCTTCTTCCCAGAAAAAGCCTCCTCCGAAGTCACATGCCCCAAGGCACAATGTGGACTCCTATTTTGCAAATATACAGCAGTGTTGCAGGCCTCTGCCCACAAAAACAATGGTAACCCCTGATCATGTAACATGACTTTGGCAGCCCCAATGATGGATCTGTTCTTCCTCTCTGCAACCCTATTCTGTCGGGGGTTGTAAAGAACTGTGAACTCCCTCCTAATGCCTGATTCCGCACAATACTCAACAAACTCACCAAGGGTGTACTCCCCTCCATTGTTCGACCTCAAGGACTTGATCTTCTGACCTGTCTGAGTCTCCACAAGAGCTCTGTAACTCCTGAAACCGCTTGAAGACCTCACTCTTGGTCTTCAAGAAATAAATCCAAGTCCTCCTGGAGTGATCACCAGTGAATAAAACATAATACTCATATCCACACAAGGAAACATGAGACATCCGACCGCTCACATCGAAATGATTCAAATCAAGTATCCCAGTTGATCTGCTATCACTGCTAGGAAAAGGGGATTTGGCAAACTTTCCCATAACACATCCTCTGCATGTATCAAAGTGATCGATACTAAAATCTGGCACACCTGTAGTGATCTACCGCAATGTCCTCAAGGCTCCATGATACATGTGCCCCATCCTGCGGTGCCAAATCTCGCACAGCTCTGAACTGCTAGCTCTGCTGCCAGTACTATTGCTCAATGCCAAAAGGCGCTGAAATGCAAACTTATACACCTTTGCATGGCATACACCAATCACTCTAGCTGAATTAGCTGGAGCAAACCTGGGATATATCGGCACTTGTCCTCTCCTGAACAATATCTCATACCCTATGTCCTCCAATGCTATGACCAATGTTGCAGGAAACGCCCCCCCCCCGGCTCCAACCCCCGAAACGCGGTCCGTACAGAATCCGTACACAGAAACGCATTTCGGAAAAAAAATTGCGGTTCCTGGAATTTTGGATCCGTACAGCCGGATCCGCATTTCCATACAGCGGATCCGATATGCTTCCGGTACGGATCCGTGTTAGGGATAGGATGAAAAAGATATAAGCTCTCTTTCACCTCCTTAGACCCTCATGGTAATGTTAAATTCTTAAAGTAAAAGTGACATTCTCCTTTATTTTTCATTTTCATCCTTTTACTTAAATTTTTAACATTACCATGAAATGACTCAGGATGTTTGAGAGTAGTTCCAGCCTGATCGGACATCATATGGAGAAAATAGAATTTCATATCCTATTCAAAATTCAGCAGACTTAACAGTGTTCAGGAATTCAAGATCAATGAATGGTGGCATTTCATTCGATTATATCATGTATGGGGGTATGTGATTAGCATTTAATCAAGAGCACCAAGCCCTATATGTACCCTAGTGTTGGTGGTGTTAATTGTTGAACTCCTTTGTCATCTCATTAGAAAAAAATTACATTTCAATCAAGTGAAAATAATCGATCAAGCATGTTAAGTTCTTTCTATCATATTTTAAGGCTTGCATTAGGTAGTTTGATCAAAATTGGGCAATTTGACTAATGTCCTTAGATAATCGAGGTAGAGGCAAAGGCTAGACAAGAGGAGAAGAATCTAGATTATAGATGGTTGATGCATCTAAATGGTTGATGCTCAAATAATTAATCATTAATGTACAATTGATGTTCATATCTATCTTGATTTATGTACAAATATGCATGCTTCCATATCTTCTACAAGTAATTTGGTATTTTGGATGTTTTTTTAATATAAATGCAAAAAAATAAAAATAAAAAAACATATATATAGTAGACGCTTCTGAGATGCTTCGCTTCCTAGATTTTTTGGAAATGACGCTTCCGCGTCCCCACTTCCAAAAAACATCCCCGCTTCGTGCAACGTTGGCTGAGACGGATATGAGGTTCTTCCTCATCCCTGGCACATATAGAACATATGACACCTTCAAGGGAGGATTGGGTTCCCTATCAAATGTCAATGTCCCTACACCGACTGCTCTGACAACATTGTCATCTCCGAGTACTACCTCTATATCAGTGCCACTCTCTAAAAGCTCTAAGAAGTACTCACGGACTCATGTCATATGACGTGAAGCCCCACTGTCAACATACCAGATACCTGAAGATGCTCCGCTGGTGGAGGGAAATGCACACTCCCTCTCAACCTCCGTGGTAGGTGATCCTGCACAAGTGGACTCACAAGCAATGAACCCAAACTCCCGGTCAAAACTATCCGTAAAGTCCTCTATCTCTGCTGATGTTTCCATGCTCTGGTTCTTCCCCTTCTTCTTCTTCTCCGAACACACAACTGCATAATGTCCCATCTTCTGACAATTCCAACACTTCACCTTGGAATAGTCCTTCTGTGTGTTCCCCTATTTACCTTTACCTTTGCCTTTGCCCCCACCACTACTTGTGGAACCTTGCTTCTTTCCCTTGGCTTTCTTACCTCCTACCAACAGTGCTACATCCTCATCCTGCTCAACTAGTTTGGCTGCCCCAAGTTCGCTCTTCCTAATTTATGTCTGTATGCAATTATCCCAGAACTTCTCTCAAGAGGGAAGGGTCTCACGTGCATAAACGCCATCAGCAAAGTTCAGCCATGAACTGGGAAGGCCATTCACTGCAACTGCACCAACTCAATGGATGGAATGACCTCTCCAACTGCTGCCAATGCATCTCTCACATTAGTAATCTTTGTGAAATGTCCAGCTGCACTATCAGTCTTACCCATCTTAATGGTCTTCAACTTCTCCCTTAGGACCATTTTCCTGTTCTCAATGGTACTCTGGTAGAGATTGGTCAATGTTGTCCACATCTCATGAGCATCTCTCTTTCCTCTCACATGAGGAATGCAATGGTCTTTGATTCCATCCAGAATCAATCTCTTACCCTTGTTATTCTTCTTATTAAATGTTGCCAACTGAACAGCATCAGTAGGCACATTAACAGGGTTCTGTGCGGTATGCACCATGATATCCCAGACTTCTGCCTCCTCAAAGATGCTCTGCATTCTCTCCTTTCATACACTATAGTTACTATGCCCATCCAACCTATCTTCCACTCTCAAGCCCAAAGACATGCTTGTTGTCCTAATAAACTGAAAATAACACTTTTGTAGTAAAGGTACTGTTTTCTGTGTGAAAAATCAGCTTGCTGTAATTTTTCTTCTTGCTGTCCCAAACTGCACTTTTCAGCAAAATAGCTCTGATACCATGTAGAAATTTGATAACCCAACCCCGGTTTTCAGTTTCTCCTTATTTCTCCCATAAAGTTAAATGTCCATTCCCATAGCCATACATTCAACAAGCTAGAAAATAAATATTTTCTGAAAACACAAATTCTGGTAATTTCAGTGCTGAAATGCAGAAATAAAAACTCAGAAAAATAAATCAGCCACACACAAAAAATAGACACACTGATTTTTGGTCAACTTGACCCTGGAAAAACCCCCTACAACTCTTGGGGAAAACCAGTTCGAAAGCTATCTTTATTTCTGAATATGCTTTTACAGTGAGACAGAATTTACAACAAAAATTCCAGCAACTTAATAAATGTACTTATCTCGATTTCTGTGCTTATACCCCGCATTGGAAAACGTGTCGAACAACGGATTAACAAAACAGAAAATTTATAGCATTAATTACAGCATTAAATGTTCAACTGCCACCCTCGAAATGTGTGCCCAGATTTCAGCTGTACGGACTATATGGACTATACAGCTGTACTTCCTCCACTAATGTAAGGTGCTTGACAAATCTAGGGTTTTGACATTATTGAAAATCAAAGATTTGAAAGCAATAAGGCTTGATAAGTAAAACCCTAGGGTTGATTGCTTTCGCTAAAAGAAGAAACCCAAGCTCCTGGAAAATTAGGAATGACATCATAATGGTGATGTAGACGAGGTTGATTTGCAAGTTGGATACAAAAAGGCTTGCCGACATGTTCTCAAAAGATAAGTATCTTATATCTCTTACTTTAAATTATCACTATTGTAGTTATTCTTCTTGTCCTTGTATATCTTGCTTGGTTGTATTTGTTCTTCCTTGGCCTCCAAGCAAGGTTACTTGGAAGCAGGAGCGGGAGCAGGAGCGGGAGCGGGAGCGGAGCGCGGAGCGCCATTTTTAAAAGCTTCCGGCCATGTAGAATGATGAATTAGACATAAAAAAACATAAAAACATAGATTGAATGATATAACATCAATCATCTAGAAGTTATAATCTTCATCAACCACGCCCACAAGTTGGACGCATACAACATATTGACTCTTGAGTCTCGCGAATCATCAATCTGAAGGTTTCAAGCTTTCAAAATTCAATATATAACATTTATCATCATTGATATATAACACTTATCATCATTGATTTCAAATTTCAATATCTAACATTTATCATCATTGATTCATTAATTTCAAAATTCAATATACATTTATCATCATTGATATATAACATTTATCATCATTGATTCATTGATTTCAAATTTCAATATATAACATTTATCATCATTGATTCATTGATTTCCAAAATTCAATATACATTTATCATCATTGATATATAACATTTATCATCATTGATATTATATAACATTTATCATCATTTATTCATTGATCACCATATAACTTTCATGAAGCATCATATTCATAATTCATAATGACTTGTAAACAGTAAACTTATAAATGCCAACTTCAAAGTTTCACCTTTGAAATTCAAACTTCAAACTTAAATTGTCATTAAATATATGAAATCAGAAAGAGTCAAGTTTCAACTGTTCAACTGTCAACAATAAATAGAAAATAGTAAACAACAAATATATTTTATCTGGCTGGCCCCTTGCCACGCCCACAAGAGATGTCTAATTTTTGTGAGCCACGAGGAAATGTTGGTCTTCTAGTACTCTCAGGAGTACCACGACCACGACTAGAAGGTGGAGGCTGGATCTGCAAAGGAACGACAGTGTGATATCGAGGAGTGGCACTGGCACTGGCACTGGCACCCGCACTGCTACCAGTAGATGGTGGGACTGGCCCTGTGTGTGGCGGTGCTGCTGATGCTTCATCATCATCCCTATAAAGTTCTGCTTCCAATTCTTCCAGATGTAACATGCCGTCCTCCAAATTATCATCGTCTGGGTTGTTGTCCCAGACTCGGTATGATTGATCCTCATTTGCCCGATCACAGTAATGGCTCAACAACCTCAAGTTATAATGCACATAAACCAAGCTTTCAACTCGGTTTTCATTCAGCTTGTTTCTTCTCACATTGTGTATGAAGTTGTAGGTGCTCCAACACCTCTCTGTAGAAGAAGTGTTCACAACCTGTGAGAGAACTTTTTTAGCCAACTTTGGCAAAAGTCCCATGCCGCCATATGCTTCCCACCATGTGAGAGCATCAAATCTGTCTCTGTCTTCCATTGCATGGAAAGAACCAAAGTTAGTAGTGCAACTGAAGTATTTGCCTAATTCAAGGTGCAATCTAGCACACTCCTCCCTGTCGGGTACCAACTTGTCTAATGCCTTCATGTACCCCTCTTGTACCTCTAGATCTGTGTGAGGTTTGATCCTAACCCCACCTCCAGGTGCAAGTTGGCCCAACCAAGATGGAGAGTAATATTTTGGCATAAGGATATATGCCAAGGCATGTAGTGGAACATTGAGTTTATTCCACCGTGCACACACACAGTCATGAATCATAGCATACAAGTTGGGATCATTATCCTTAACAATATCTTTTATTTGCCCCAACATGCTATCCATCTGCTCATAAACCTCTCCAATCACTGGTTTATCAATATCTGCAAAGTGAATCATGTTATAAATGGGCTTGGTAAAACTCACAATTTCCCTCATACGTGCCCAAAACAGATGGTCAAGGGCGGTCTCCTCCACATGTTTGAAACCTTCAACTATTGTTGCCGCCCTGTCTCTTAATAGCTGCCAATGTGGGCTTGATACCATTGCAGCCAATGACTCTCTTACCTTCAAAAGGCGCCTAAAGGTGAGGTAATAGCTAACAAATCTAGTTTTTGCTATTTTCAACAACTCCAATTTGGAGTGAGTACGGAAAAGCCCATGGGTATTGCTATGATTTGTAATAAATTTGATCATTTTTTTACCTCTCTTGTACAAATCACCAAGCCATTTGAATTGAGGATGTTTGTTTTTGATGATATCATGCATCAAAAGGTTCATTGTGTGAACCAAACACCCAGACCAAAAAATGTTGGGGTATTTATCCTCAATAATTGCTCCTGCTGCCTTACAGTTAGCAGCATTATCAGTGATGACCTGTATGACATTGTATGGCCTAGTCTTTTCAATTATATCAAGTAATGGTTCTGCAATGTTAATGCCGGTTTTGAATTTGTCTGAATAATCATATGCTGCCAAGAAGATTGCACCACTAACCGACACAGCCAAAACACTTATCAATGGTTTTCCTTTTACATTGGTCCATCCATCAGAGACAATGGACAGCCCATGCTCATTCCACGAACTTGTCATTCTAGCCAAAGAATTGTTTATTTTAGCTCTTTCATGATCAAGACCCACGGTTCTGGCCTTGTCATACCTAGGGCTTTTGTATCCTTTGGGGGCATCATTAATGGCAGAAACCATTTCATGCCGATAAGGTGAGCGAAGAACATTGAATGGCACCCCACATGCATATAGAAACCGGTAAAATTTTGAATCCACATCATTCCTACACCCTTCGTTTAGGAAATCGGATATGGTTCTACGCCTTAATCCAGTGCCACTGCTTCCAAAACCACTGGCATGGGTGGAAGCTAAGTAGCAGGACAAGATCCCTATGCCCTCGTATCTAGGAATATGTGTCGGACACCTCTGGGTATGGGTTCCAACTGATCGAAGGACACGGAGTGTCCAGGTACGAAATACGGTCGGGTCCGGAAAGCAGGTACCACAATTCTGTAGGTGGCCACTCTTGCTGAGTACGGCCGGGCCCGCGGCAACCAAAATGCGCGATTTTTTTTTATAAAGTGTGGCTTTTCTTTCATATTTTCTCACCTATTTTTTTTTATAAAGTGTGGCTTTTCTTTCATATTTTCTCACCTATTTCATTTGTGTTTCATTTGTGAAGTGAGAAGGAGAGCAAGGAGCAAGTGTGTTCTTTCGAAGAGATTCGGGCATCCGGTAAGTGCATTGTCCCTCTATATTTTGCATTTAGTTTGTTGTTAGTGTTTGCATGTGCATATGTTTTATATATTTAGTTGTTTTTGTTTATTTTTTACAGTATTTATGGCTCAATCAAAGGCGGCAAGATAGGGGCAAAGAAAGGAGAAGAATTTCTCCATTGGAGATGTCCCTCCTGTCTCTCTTTCATCAAGGTCTGCAAGTATTCCATCCATTGGAAGTGGGGCTGCAACAGTAGCTTCAAATGTGCAGGGAAAACAAATTGTTGACCCCAAATACCCATTGTGGAAATATGCAACAAGAGAGGAAGGGGCAGCAAAAAAGGGAGGAGGAAATTGTGGCTGGAAATGCAATTTTTGCAATGGCCATTTCAATGGCACACATTTCCGTGTGAAAGCTCATTTGTTGGGTATTCCAGGTTGTGGCATTAAATGTTGTACAGCAATTGAATTGTCAGATAAGAAGAAATTGCAGAAAGAGGCAAGTATTGGTGAGGCAAATGTGGCAGCAAAATCAAAACAATCCAAGACTGATGACCCCCTTCCATTCTTGAGGAAAAGCAGCAGCAAGTTCCCTTTTGAGACTTCTAGCAGGGGAGAATTAGCAAAGAGAAAGGCAATTGCAGTTGGTCCAATGGACAAGATTTTCCAAAAAGAGAAAAGGGAAGAGCTTGATCTCACCATTGCATTTTTTTTCTATCAGAACTTCATATCATTTAATGTTGCATGGTCACCTCTATTTATTGAGATGTGTCGAGCTCTTTGTCATGGGGCTCCATCAGGGTATGTGCCTCCTGGGTCAGAGAAGCTCAGAACCACATTGTTGACAAAGGCAAAGAAAGAGGTGGACAAAATGCTTGAGCCTATTAAATCAGCATGGCCAACATCTGGGGTTAGCATTGTTTCTGATGGATGGACAGATCCAGCACGCCACCCACTCATTAACTTCATGGTGTCATCCACGAATGGTGCAGTTTTTTTGAAAGCAGTGGATGCATTTGGAGAGTACAAGGATGCACAATATATGGGTGAGTTATTTCTCAAAGTTATTGAAAGTGTAGGTGTGGATTGTTGTGTGCAAATCATTACAGATAATGCACCTGTTTGCAAGGCTGCTGGCATGATTGTGGAGGCAAAATATCCACAAGTATTTTGGACAACTTGCATTGTCCATTCATTGAACTTGGCACTGAAATCTATTGCTTCTGATGTGCTTTGGATTGGAGCCACTATTGAGGATGCACGACATATCCGCAACTTTGTAACAAACCATACAAATGCCCTCACTATCTACAAGGAGTACAACAATCTATCATTGTTGAAGATTGCAGATACACGGTTTGCCTCTTCATTCATCATGTTGAAGAGGTTGAGGGAGGTCAAGACCACTCTTGGGTCTATGGTTATTTCAGAGTTTTGGTCTTTTTGGAGAAAGACGGATCAAGCAGTCTCAAAGAAGGTGAAGGACATAGTGTTGGATGATATATGGTGGGAGAAGGTAGATCTAATTATTCAGATCATGGAGCCTATCATTTCCTTGCTCAGATTTGCAGATACAGACCAACCCATCCTAGCAGAGGTTTATGAGGGATGGGATTCCATGATTGAGTCTGTGAGGACCATTATTTTACAGAGTCAGTGCCCAGAGTATGAGACATCACCTGAGGCCTTCTTCACTGTCATACAGGATATTCTTGTCAGCAGATGGGACAAGAATCACACACCTTTACATTGTTTGGCTCACTCCTTGAACCCAAAATACTACAACCATGAGTGGCTGAATGGTGGACCTTCCCGCAGATTCGCTCCTCACATGGATGCTGAAATCTCACAGGGGAGGAAAGATGCATTGAGGAGGATTTTTCAGGATAGGGCATCCCTTGATGAGGTGGAGGATGCCTTTGCAGATTTTTCCACTGGTAGGGGGCGATTTGGAGGCTATGATTTGATTCGAGACAGGGGGGCTAAGAAGCCCCATTCTTGGTGGGCAACTCATGGGGCAACAAGCCCTCCTCTACAGCAGTTAGCCATGAGGCTCCTCTCTCAGGTGACTTCATCCTCTTGTTGCGAGAAGAATTGGAGCACATATGGGAATTTGTATAGTGTGAAGAGGAGCAGGCTTGAGCAGTCCAGGGCAGAGACAATGGTGTATGTGCACACCAACCTTCGTCTCATCTACAGGCAGAGGGAGGAGTGGTTGAAGGGAAAGACAAAGATGTGGGATGTCTTTCCTGATGATATGGGTCTGGACAGCGGTGTTGAGTTGGCATTGGCCAACTTGGATCTCAATGCGCCAGTGCTAGAGCCTGTCAGATTTGATGATGGATTAGAGGGGTCATCCTCCACACCAGCAGATGCAGAGATGATAGAGGAGGAGGATGCATCAGAGGCAGAGGAGAGCAGTGGTGAGCATGATGATCAGGATTTCGACAGTGATGTTGATTATGAGGATTGATGACTCTGACTCATTAAGGCTTCAGGCTTGTAGTCTTGTAGATTGTAGTTGATTTTGTATTTTCTATTTCTATTTGCCATTGGCAGTGTTGTTATGTAACACATTTTGATTCTGATGACTTAATGAAAAAACTACAGTATCTTACTATCTTCAATCTTGTCTTTCCGAGTAAATTTGACGATTGTATCATGTATGGTGTATCAATGTATCATTGTAATTTGTATTATAGTATCAATGATGATGTATGCCTCATGAATATCTAATATCTATGTTTGAATCAATGGAATTTGTATGGTGTGTAAAAAGTATCTAATTTTTAATATATATATATATATATATTTTTAATAAAAATATTATATAACGTGTCATTAGGGGTCACGCAGTGTCCCCGAATCCGACACTCGGGTCTGCGTGTCCATCGAATCCTGTGTCCCCATGTCAAGTGACTTAGCCTCTACGTCATCAGGCGTGAGAGCTACTGCCTTGGCAGTCTTTCTGCGGGTGCGTGGTCTGCGCGGAGGGAGGTCTTCCTAACCTTGATTAGCTCACCCTTCCCTTCATCCTCCCGACTTAACCTTCCGATGCGACACGAGGAGCAAGAAGAATATGGGGCGGTGGCGATTGATCCTAGATGGAGTGAAGCATCATATCATACCTCATATAGCGACCAAAGCCAGCAAGAAATGTGGGTAGGGTTGGAAAATCTATACAAGGATCTTAGAAGCGGTAGAAGATGTACCTTGAAGATCGTACGGGATGAAGAAGGGAGAGCATTTTGACTCCTTGTGTCTCGTATTAGGGATACCGAGATCAAGTTGTCGGCGGTAGGAGATGCTCCTAGAGACTCGAGCTAGTAAGGCTCACTGCGAACTTAGTTTGAGGAGGACTATTAGAACTGTCCAAAGTATTTTAGGTAGAGAAAGACTTCCAGGGATGGGAAGCGATGTGGAGCGACATTACGGCAAAGAAGAGTTGAGGGAGAATCTCCCTCAAGAGATCCATTTAGAGGATGGCAATGGTGGGTCGAAAGTCAAGAAGGAGGAAGAAGATATGCTTGCCCTTGCATAAAAGGGCCAACGAAGCAAAGAAAGATGCAGTCGAGATCAGTGCTTAAGTTTGGTGAGATGGGACATTATGCCACACGGTGTCCTCTTAAGAAAAGGATAAAGAGGAGAAGGAAGATCACACGGGGGCGCAAGATTGAGAGCGAGAAAGAGATTGTGCAATGTTAGATCATATTAGAAAGGAGAGAAATGGGGTGACTTGGAGTTGTAGATCTAGAATCTACAAGGAGGTGGGATCCTTAGTATTTCGAACTCTTTGATCACATGTGAGCTACGACAACCTAAAGGCGTAACGAGGATGGACGGTTGCATCAAAAGATGAGAAGACAATATAGTGGCTAACGGTACTAGAGCACGATCAACGCAAAGGGAGCAACAGCATGCACGGTTGAGCGGCAACAGCACGGTGCGGGTAGTGCTCATGCGGTGCGAGCGGCCCAGCGGCGCAGTATTTCGAGAGAGCTAGTGCAAAAACTAGCGGTAGTTAGTCTTATTTTTCGATTGTAGATTTACTTGTCCAATTTGGATGTTTTTATGTTGCAATTATGTGAGTGCAACGATGCAACAAACAATAGTTGAGCGACGGCAACAACGCGGTGCATAGGTGGTGCAACGCAGAAGCATGTAGTAGTGCTCACGCGTATCAACATGTGTGCGAAATTTAGGGTTGCGTACGGTGGTAGTTGGCAGGTAGCATGCGATCAACAACGGTACAATTGCAACATTTTTTGTGTAGAGTTGGTGAGCAACATCAACATCACGGCTGACAAATGTTCGAAGTCGAGATCGACGGCACGGTAGGTTGTTTTGCTAGAGCACTTTCCTCGCTAAGAGGGAGTGTTGATTTATGGCGCATCGGATATTGCTCTAGCCTTGTAATTTTGTATATAGGCTAAGACACATGTATTCCATAAAACTCATAAATGGTTTTTGAGAATTCCACTTAGAGATGATTTAATTAAAATTAATTAATCATTTTTTAATGTTTTCTTAAGTCTAAACTTAGGGAATTTGATAATTAAAGTGTATTAATTAAATCAAGTGTGAATCTTCTAAATAAAGTCATGGATCACCTCCAAGTTAATCTTCGCCCTTGATTATGTTTTCATGGCCGTTGAAGAGTCAATGGAAGATTATAAGAAGGAGGGTGAGGGGCTTATGGAAAATACACTTGACACTTGAGAGATTGGGCATTTTCGAGTTGTGAGAGAGAGACACAGCTTTTGATCAAGAACAAATCACTAGGGTTGGGTTTGCTAAGTGATTTGATTCAGTGATCAAATCCAGAGAGGGGCAGAAGAAGAGATTGGTCAGGAGGGCCAAGAATACTTTTCAGAGAGAGGTAGCATCAACGCAGGAGAGAGACAGTGCAGTTTCTGGCTAGGGTGACGCAGTTCCTGCAGAGAATCACGCAGAGCCTGCGCAGTGTCTCTTGGAGTTAGTCCAGAGAAGGATAGAGGCTGAGTTAGACGGGAGGGCAGATCCGGCGTCCGTGACCCAGTCAGTGCGAGGAAGAGGCGCGGTCCCTCACCAGCTTGCCTACTTGGAAGCTTACGTGGTCTAGCGTAAGCAAATCACCTTGTGAGAGCAATGAAGGCTTCATGTTTACTCATTTTTCCTCTGACAGAGACATAAGTGAGGTATATCTCGGTGAATTTTGTTGTCTAGATTTTCGAGGTTTGCCAAATGTTGGCACCCTAGTTGTATTCAAGATTCTGCTGCTTAATAATACAAACCCTCAGACTTGCTGCACCGATTTTCCCAAGTTGGGTTTTTCTGGGGACTTAGTCCAAAAATAACTGTGTCAATGTGGTTTTTTTTCATTGAGTTTTGTTTAGATTGTTTCAACACTTAGATTTATTCCGCAGTATTATTTGTGTAGTAGACAGTGGTCCTTGATGCTTCACTAAGAACAAATATTATCAAATAACGAAGTAATTCAAATTCAGTCTGACAAATCCAAATCTAGGATTTTCTGGGAATCGAAGCTTGGCCAAGCAGGTGCGGGAGAAGCTTGAAGAGAACCGACGGGTCCGAGCGTTAGCAGATGCAGGATCTGCGTCTGGCTTGTGAGACCTCCAGGAGAGAATGGGTGTCCGGGCCGAGGGCATTCCAGTGCAGAAAAGGCTCCCTCTGAGAGAGTTGACAGAGGGGTAAGTTTTTCGGTTACAAAGAGTTAGCATAGTGGGGCAGGTTCTTGCCTGGCGGTAAGAGAGCCCGAGTCTATAAGCGTCAGAAAATTCTAAAAAACACAGTTGGGGATTTCTTGATCTCAAATGGTTTCTTACTCAAAGAAACTTAGTTTTTTTCCCGTGCAGCAGCAGAAGAAGTGACTTACTCCACAAGGAGTGCGTAAGTAAAAGATGAGTAGAGGGTTAGAGCAAGGTATCGACAATTGAGGAGATGGCCAGCAACAGACTGCGTGACCAAGATAGATTGGAGGGTTCCTCCAACTATGTTATCTGGAAATCAAGGATAGAATTTCTCCTTGATGAACACGATCTGAAAGCCCTCATAGACAGCGCAGTTGCAAAACCTCTTGATGCAGCACACCTGAGGCAGTTCAAGATGATTATGGCTAGAGCCAAGAGATTGATCCTAGATGGAGTGAAGGATCACATTATACCTCACATAGCAGCCAAAAACACCGCTAGAGAAATGTGGGTAGGGCTAGAAAAGTTGTACCAAGGATATTCCGAGTAGCAGAAGATGTACCTTGAAGAGAACATGCGGAATATCAAGATGAAGAAGGGAGAGCGTTTTGACTCCTTCTTGTCTCAGATTCAGGAGAACCGAGATCAACTGTCTGCAGTAGGATCTGATCCTAAAGACTCAGAGCTAGTAAGGCTCACGCTGAACTCTGTTTCCGAAGATTATCAAGTCTTAAGTCATCTTGATCGGGCGAAAAGAAGGCTTGAGGCTTCCGGGATGGGAAGCTTTAATGTGAGCGACATTAAATCAGAGAGTTGAGAGGATCTCAAAATCCACTTGGAGGATGGCAGTAGCAGTTCAAAGGTCAAGAAGGAGGAAGAAGATAACATTGCCCTTGCATCAAAAGGGAAACAAAAGCAAAAGAAGAAAGATCTATCCAAGATCAAGTGCTTCCGATGTGGAGAAATGGGGCATTATGCCACACAATGTCCTCTTAAGAAAAAGGATAAAGAGGAGAAGGAAGATCCACATGCAGGAGCTGCCAAGATTGAGGCAGAGAAATATTGTGCTATGTTAGCTCATATTCCAAAAGGAGAAAAGTGGGCTGATTTGGATTTGTAGATCCAGAATCTACAAGGAGGCGGGATCCTTGAATATTTCTGAACTCTTGGATCACATGTGAGCTACGGCAGCCTAAAGATAGTAGCAGGATGGACAGTTGCAGCAGAGGATGATGAGATGATGCAGTGGCTAGCAGTACTAGAGCCTGATCAGCACAGAGAAGAGGCAGCAGCAGCGTAGTGCACACTGGTGCATAGCAGTGCTCACGCAGTGCAGAGCAACAACAACGCAGTATTTTCAGAGAGCTAGTGCAGAAACTAGCAGCAGTCAGTCCTAATTTTCAGTTGCAGATTTACTTGTCCAAATTTCTGATGTTTTTCTGCAGCAGTGCAATTTGTCGCGGCCGATCTGTGATGAGAATGACAACGATGAGATGAGCGGCTGGCGTGCAAGTTCTGAAGAGAATAGTAGCAGTGCAAAGTGGTGCTCACGCGTAGTGAAGCGACATGGTTATAAAGTAGAGAGTTGCGATGCACGTAAGCGTTGGCAGCATGCAAAGTCCTTGACGGTACAATTACTGACATTTTTGTGCGATGTTGGTGAACGGCATCAACGGCACGAGCGAGAGATGTTGAGGCGGATTAGCAACACATTGAGGTGTTTTGCTAGAGCACTTTCCTCGCTAAGAGGGAGTGTTGATTTATGGTAGCATCGGATGTGCTCTAGCCTTGTAATTTTGTATATAGGCTAAGACACATGTATTCCATAAAACCCAGAAATGGTTTTGGAAAATTTCACTTAGAGATGATTTAATTTAATTAATTAATCATTTTTAATGTTTTCCTAAGTCTAAACTTAGGGAATTTGATTAATTAAAGTGTATTAATTAAATCAAGTGTGAATCTTCTAGATAAAGTCATGGATCACCTCCAAGTTAATCTTAGCCCTTGATTATGTTTTAATCTGGACCGTTGAAGAGTCAATGGAAGATTATAAGAAGAAGGGTGAGGGACCTATGGAAAATACCTTGACACTTGAGGCATTTAGCATTTTTGAATTTGTGTGAGAAGACACAACTTTTGATCAAAAACAAATCACTAGGGCTAGGTTTGCTAAATGATTTGATTCAGTGATCAGATCCCGAGAGGGGCAGAAGCAAAGATTGGTCAGAAGGGCCAAGAATACATTTCAAAGAGAGGCATCATCAACGCAAGAGAGAGACAGCACAGTTTCTGGCTAGGGTGAGGCAATTACTACAGAGAATCACGCAAAGCCAGCGCAGTGTCTCCTGGAGTCAGTGCGGATAAAGAGAGAGGTTGGGGTTCTGAGCCAAGAGGGCCAAGATCCAGCTTCAGATCAGCCAGATCAGCTATAGGAAGAGGTGATGCAGTCCCTCTAGCTTGCCTACACAGGCTTACGCAGATCTAGCATAAGCAATCATGCAGAGGCAGTGAGGGATTCATCAGCGTTGTTTTTGATTAGCCGGAGACTCGCTGAGTGAGGTATATCTCACAGTGATTTTCGATGTCTAGATTTCTCTAAAGGGTTTGCTAGATGTTGGCACCCTAGTTGTATTCAAGATTCTGTTGCTTAATAATACAAACCCTCATATCTGCTGCAACGGTTTTCCCAAGTTGGGTTTTTCCAGGGACTTAGCCCAAAAATAACTGTGTCAATGTGGTTGTTTTTCATTGAGTTTTGTTCAGATTGTTTCAGCACTTAGAATTATTCCGCAGTATTATTTGTGTAGACTGCTTCAGTAATTATTTCGGTATTTCAACGAAATGAAATTATTATCAAATAATAGGAGAAGTAATTCAGATTTGCTACAGTAGGAATCTAGATCTAGGATTTTTCACATAATGGTCAACCCTATTAGGTACTTCCAGCCCCTAAGCGGAAGTGGCATTTCCCTAGTTCACTCTTCAATTATTAGGTGTTAGTGTATAATAATGTGGTAATGGAGGGGAAAAGGCTTCATGGTTAAGTGCCATGGTCAAAAGGATGAGTTGATGGGGGTGTACACATCCTGAGTGTATAGATGTAAGGAAGGAGCATTCATGGATGCATGAGTTACCAGCGTGACCCAATTTTTCCACCCCTCTTATGTGCCTTTCACTTCTTCTTGGTTATTCTTGGTATTATCGCTTATAGCGCAAGGTTTAGATCTTGCTTTGTACGATGTAGCAGTTTTATTACCTGTCTAAGATGAGTCAAGTATCACTCATCGAGGTTGGGACATGCAAGGGTTCCTTTTTTATGTAATGGAGCATCATGTGCTCAAGAACCAGTTGATGGCTATATGAGGGAGGTATAGCTCATGCTAGGCTTTTGCCCACATGCTAATATTTATGTCTCGACCTTCTTTTGCATTTTGATTTTCTTTGTTTTGTTTCATTGTGGCCATGATAAGTTTTTCATTTTCTTTTAGCTGCATCAACCTCCTAGGGCAAAGTTTCCAAGCACTACTTAAGGTATGTGAACATATG
Organism: Pinus albicaulis; assembly: GCA_034641835.2. Classification (NCBI taxonomy): domain Eukaryota; kingdom Viridiplantae; phylum Streptophyta; class Pinopsida; order Pinales; family Pinaceae; genus Pinus; species Pinus albicaulis. The sequence goes on from JAXQQM020093011.1 coordinate 65,398, forward strand.
AGTGCCAAATCCCCAAGAACCAATGACAAGTTGTTCCCGAAGAATGGAGGTGAGATATGGGGCTTGTAATATGGCATGGAAAGAGTTAAGTATGGTATAGGGAAAATGAAACACGCTATCTCAATCATGGTTTCCTAGTAGTGCCCCTCCTATAACCCAAAGGTCCTCAAGGGAGGTTCCACTGGACTAGGGTCAAATATTAACGCCTTAATAAGATGAGATAACAAGATTATGGTCAAGGTTTGTCAATCTTCCAGATAACCCCGTTATCCATACTAAATGCCCAAGACAAAACAAGTATAAGCACTTCATTGCAAAATGGTCAAAATACCTTTTGAATAGCAGCCCACCCTCATCCAAGTGTCAATGTTAGATGGTGAGAGGCGCATGGCTAATGCAAATGGCGGAGGCACATGGCATATTATCATTTAATAGTGGTTGGTTAGGGTTATGGGTTGGCTATATGTCTAGTTGGTTGTCAAATGTAGGAGAAACTTTTCCTCCTATGGGGTTACACATTTTGGTGGGTAACAAGTCCAACATGAGTTTCCCTTAGTAATCAATCAAGGGAATCTCTATCTAAGCAACGACTTCATTGTGGACCTTTTGCCTTGAACAAGGGACATGAAAAACACCTTGGAATCACCCCTTGTTAGGAATGTCTAAAGCATAGGCAACCTCCCAAACCTTCGCCCACACTCTTTATGGCCCATGGAACCTGGGTTAGAGCTTGTGCTTACCCTATTGTAATAAGTAGCTTTGTTTGTATACTACAACCAATGAAAGACCATTATCTCCAACTACAAATAGTTGTTCTAAGCAGCGTTGATCAGAATGTTGCTTCATACGATTGGTTGACATAAAGATGTTATCCTTGAGAATGCTAAGGTTGTTTTGCATCTCTTATAGAGTGCCCATGTCCATAGAGACTCTAATAATTGGAATGACCCACCACTTATATGACCTGGGCTAATAGCCATATAATGCCTTGAAGGGGGTCATTTTCTTAAAAGAGTGGCAGGTAGTGTTATACAAATATTTTGAAAGATGTAACCACTTAACCCAATTCCCGTACTTATCCCTTGTGTATATCCAAAGTTATCCCTCTAGGCACTTGTTAATCACCTCAATTGGGCAATCCGATGTTGCACAAGGATGCAAAGGCATTTATTTTATATTTTTGAGTCACTACACCACATATTTTAGACTTTTCTTAGGATTGTTATCCCTTTCTGCCTACACCTACCTTGAGTTAGGGAGAAAAGTCTTTAACCCCACAAGGTGTGGTTGGTGGCAAAGAACTCAAAGAAAGGGTTGTCACACTAATCCCAACTCTCTCCGTTTAAGCTATCTCTTAGGTTAGCTAGGGGGGGGTCCCTAAATAAAAACTAAGTTAAAGATGTGAGTTTTCTAGGAGAGTTGTTAGAGTTAAATAGATTACTTCTTCAGATTTATAAGCAAAAAGGTGATATGAGCAATAACCATCAATACATAAGATAAGCATGAAACATATGAGAAATCAATGCCTTCAAAGTATTGCTCTTAAAATGAAACTGTATTTGGTTAAATGAAGTGAATTTTTTTCAAATGGAAAACAAAAGTAATCATGAAAAGTGAAACAAGAAACTGTTCGTGCAAGACATTATAAATGCAAGATACAAAAATGCTTTAAAGATATATAAATCGGTGAATCAAAACATATGAAGATATCTTGCCAAAATACAAACAATTAGTAATCTACTTTGGAGAATGTAAATGAGATGATAGAAAAACTCAAATATTAGACCAAGATAACAACATGCAATTAGCCTTGCAACATGAAATAAAGGTACTTGAAAATAAAATGAGACTCATTAACCATTCATGAACATGATGATCATTAAACATGAAAGGGAGCTTGCTAAAGTAGACAACGTTCCAAGTAAAAAAAAATTAAACTAAACTTGTTGCAAAAGAGATTACAATACTTGCATGGAAGGAAATGCTTCTTGAAAATAGGAAATGATGTTGCATGTGAGACTTTAAACCATCAAAAAAACAAAAATTTAGAACTTGAAGTAAGGTAAATGTGATGAAAAATGCTCTTGGTTTATTTTATTAATTAGTTCTAAAGCAAGGTTAAAATTCAACTCTTCAATCCTCAAACCTCACCCTCGCCCAAAGATATGGATCTCACAGTGAGGAGTCAGTACAGTAGAGGGTCCCTAAAATGTCTCTTCAACCAACTTGTGTTGGAGGTAAAATTTTAGCAGTTTCTTGGGGCATGTAAGTGAATTAACCAAACATGAAAATTAACTTTAATTTGAAATGTACTTGCTTGACCTGAAATATAATGTTCCTTTATGGAGAAATCTTGCCAAAATACTTGATGCATGTTAGATGTAATTAAAGGTGAAGCATAAGTAGACTTGGAAGAAGATTCATGACAAATTAGATTAAAATTAAAAGTACATTCATGTCAAAGTTTGAACTTGCTATGAAAGTAAAAAGACTTGAAACTTGTAGCAAATTAAATTAAAGTGTATGCAAAATGAGATAAACCAACAAAATCACAACACCAATCATCTCCAAAAGATGGAAAGATAGGGATACCAATGGGTAAAACCCACGCTCCCAAAACCAAGAATTTTATTAGTTGTTACACGAAGGAGAAAACTATGAAGTCTTCTCTAAAATCCAAGGTAGTCTTCACAATTTAGATTTGAGCCATAGACCTTTCCTTGCTGAAAATTTCTGCAACATGAAGCCTACAAAAGCTCAACAAAATGCAGATTTTTCGAGGAAGAAGAAGACAGGCAAAGCCTCTTTGAGTTCCACGTCCAAGAGAGAGAAATAATCTAGAAGTTGGAGCCCCAAAGTCCTGCATGCAGACTTGTAAGTAGTTTTCTGAAGATGAAACCTGCAAGTAGCTGCAAGACAACAAGTTAGAGCAAATCTACAATAACAAATGTTAACTCAAGAAATCACAAAGTATATTACAAAAATAATCTACAAGAGGCTAGGCCAAAGAGTATGAGCAGGCTCTCCTCTTTGACTAGCCATGACTTAGTTGTTTGAAATAGCCAGATATTGATAAATGAAGTGCACTGTGTGAAAAATATATTTTTTATATAATTTTGATGCAATAATAAGAGTTAAAAACTTAAGAGCACATCTGCATAACAAATCGAAATAGATGAGACTTTAGAATTAAACACATGCAGGTTCTACTTGAATATTTTCAAGAATAGGTTGGTTCCTTTGAGAACTTCCCCTTACGCTAGAATGTTTGACCAAAGAATGATTCATCTGCAAAACTTCACCACAACTCATTAGATCTACATGAAATTAAATAAGTGCAATGGAAAGAGTTCCTAGAGATATATTTGACATCAACTAGAAAATTTCTTTTCCTAGATCAGTTAAGTAATTCTTATGCTAATATGAGATGGTTGCATACTAACAAAACCTGAAACAAGCATGAAAGAAACAATAGCATGAAGAAACAAATAGAAGCATAACAAGTCGAGAATTTACCACATATGCAAGGAGAAGAACACCATCACAAGTTACCCCAAAGACTATTGTATTATATTGCAAGTAGTGAATACAGTTCTGCAGTGTCTCCTCAAGCCCAATAGCTCACATTACATGATACAAATGAGAGCCCAAGGTTCACTTATATAAGAGAATGGGAGCAAATCCTAATGAAGAACCAAATGCCAAGTGATGAGAGGGACAAGATCACAAGGAAAATTAGAATTTGATAAATGGAGCTCCAATGCCAAGTGTAAAAATCGAATTCTAGCAAGTGGACATCATTTTCTTCTTCCCTTATGTGTCAAATTCGAATTTTATGATGGAATGACAAGTGTATATGGATGGTAACCCATGTGGAGACAATTTTCTACAAAAATCTCCACCAAGTATTCTCTCAAATCCTCCCAAATGTGCATTAACTTCACAAATTCGAATTTCCAAGTAAAAATCTCCCATTTAATGCCAAAAATTCGATTTTATTTGAGCACATGTCATTTCCTTGATTTTGGGAGTCCACATCACCTTTGGACTTCACTTTAACTCTTCCATAATTTTCTACCTCATTTCCACAACATTTAGCATGTGTGGATATTTATTTTTCTCTATTTATTTAATTTATGGATTAATTAATTGTCAGATTTCCCACTAAACTTAGGAAAAGTGGGATTTGAGGGTTCAAAACACATTTTTAACTCCTCTAAGTGTGTCATAGTAGAAAGTTGAGGGTGAGAGGTGTAATTTTGATTACTCATACCCCATACAACTTCTCTAGACAACACTTATTACAATTCAATTACAATTTTTATTGCAATTTTCGACCTCCGGGAAATCTAAAAAATTAAAAAATGACTACCTAAAACTAACCAAATTCCACGAATTTTTTATTGTGATCTAGTATGGTAATATATATTGACTCTAGGCATTAGGACTCACCCAAGGCCTCACCATCAAGCCGTACTCCGAATTTGGGGTAAAATTGGAGGAAAAAACTCAATTAATTATTAAGCCATGATAGGGAGATTATAATTAACTGAGTGAAAAAAAACCTCTCAGAGTAATACTCACTTGTTGGCAAGGACCTAGGCTACCTAGGCTTGTCACAAACTCAATACTGACTCAAAACTCATCATTACTAGCATCACTTATTACAATTCCCCGTAGGGCGTGGAATCTGGATACAAAAGAGAGAAGATGAGAAGTAGAAGCAGAATTTAAAAAATCTGTTGAATTGATGATATTTGATGGTACAAGTGTCCTTTGGTTCATCCTTGGGCATGGAGTCTTCATATAATCATCAAGTGCCACTTCAGTGATTAGCAAGGGCAACAACACATCATTTCAGTTTTTCCAACATTTTTTTAGTATTAGCCCTTATTCACAAAATTTCTAGCTTTGAGGAAAAGCTTTTTTTAAGAAGGGAGGCATGTTGTGTACCTAACCACAACACATCTAAAAGATATATTAAACTCTAGCCACATGAGCTATTTCATGAATATGCTTATGGATTATTCACAATGTTCTATTTGTAAAAAGGCCACTTTAAGTAATAAAGTCCTAAAAACCCTTATTAGTAACTTAAGCGTTAAGTTAGGATTTTTACTACTCATATGATAAAAATAGGGGTTTTCTTCATCTCCTATGTATCTCATATCATTTTTCAATAGAAAGAACTGACACTTGGTGTTTATCAGAGACATCTTCCTCCTCTATTTTGGATTTGCAAGTGCAATTCACCGTTGAGTGTGCGGGTGCCCCATTGTTGCATGTTTATTTTCCTATTATCATTGTTTAGGATTTATCTTTGTTGGAACATGTTAACTTTTAGGGTTACTCAAAAAGTGTTTACACCATGGTTTGCGTGATTTGTTGAGATTTTGTGTATTTGGTGTAGCATCAGTTGTACTCTAGCTCCCAAATTATGTGGAGGGACTAGAGTACACTTGATCTACAAGACCCAGAAATTGATTTGAGAAATTTCATTTGGTTTAGGAGATATTAAATTAATTAATTATTTTAATGTATTTCCTAAGTTAAAACTTAGGGAACTTAAATAATTAAAGTGAATTTAATTAGACATGTGATGAAATTGTCTTAAGTCACACGGATCAAGCTTTCTTTTAATCTCAGCCATTGATTCAAGATCTGACCATGGTTGTTGTTTTCCCAACGAGAAAAGTATAAAGGAAAGGCTTGGGGTCATTTGTAAAGACACACAGAGGTAGAGCACTGAAGCTACGCTGAGATTGTAGGGCAAGGTTTGCTAAGAATACTCAGAAGTGTTTCAGCTATAGAGAAGGAAATTTAGGCCAAGGGAATGATCTGATCCCGGGGTCTAGAATAAACAAGAGGCAGGGATCAACTCAGAGCACAGCGCAGAGGAGAAGGGAAGCTGCAGCAGCAAGGACAGTGCAGTCCCTCCAAGGACAGCGTGATTTTTCAGCGAGAAACCCTCAAGGGTTACATAGAGACCCTAAGGGGTAGCGTAGGGCCCACGTCACCCAGTGTGGGGTAATGCAGACCTTTTCGAAGCAGCACTGAGGGTTAGAGGGGCTTCAGAGGCTGACGCAGAGGCTTTCAGGCGCAGCGCTGGGGTTTCTAGGCCCTAATATTGGTTGAGTTATGTAAATCCCATTTGAGGGTGTGGATCAGTCATTATTTTGGCCCTAAATCAACCAGTGAGTTGTAGATCTATTATTTCTCTGTCGAGTTTTCCAGATCTGGAACCCAGGCTTGCTGTATTCAGAAAATTCTTAATAATAAAACCCTCCAACAGCCAGAGACCGGATTTCGTGCATTGGGTTTTTTCGGGGACTATTTGTCCAGAAATATTTGTGTCACTCTGTCTATGTGTGTATTAACTTTTCTAGATCTGGATTGGTGGAAATCTGTTATGTGTTTTTCTTCGATTTTAACTTGAATTTATTCATTTCATAACTTGTCTAAGTAGGAGGAGCATAACCAGATTAGCAGTAAATAATTTATGCATAAAGTGTAAATATTCGGAAATTTTCACATGGTATCAAAGCAATTGCAGATCTAGGAGGGCCACCAGCAAGACTTTGAAGGTTCTAGCTGCAGGAAGCAGCTGGAAAAGCATCGGAAACGCAGATCTGAAGGGACGGCGCAGTTTTCAGAGACAGGTTCACACAGAGGGAAGGGTGACATTGTCTAACGCTATCTACTAGCAAGCCCATGCAATTACTGCGCAGACGCAGCTTAGAAACAGCGTTGGATTGGTCTAAAGCCAACCAGTGTGATTCAGATCTGAAATTGTCAGATCCAAAAAACACTGCAGAAAAGCTGCAGAAATTCAGAAGGTGTTGGTGGGGTTAAATTTCTGAAGTTTTCAAATTTTTAGCCTTAGCACAAGTGACAAAGAGCGGGAGGAGATCAGCTTCTGAGAGAGTTTCTAGCCAGAGAAAACTTGCAGGTTGATCAGAGGATCAAAGAAGAGTTGAATCATAGTTGATTTGGTAGATTTCCAAGGAGGGAAATCAGTTGTCAGAGGGAGAAAAAGGTGCATGTTTCACCAAGGGCTTAGATCCATTTCTCTAGTAAAGAGAAAAAGAAATTCCAACACATTTTGAGCAGATGGCTCCTCATAGACTGCGTGATCAGAACAGGCTAGATGGCCTCTCAAACTTTTCAGTTTGGAAGGCAAGGATCCTGATAGTCCTTGAGGCATACAATCTTAAAGGGTTACACAGAGACCCCAAGGGGCAGTGTAGGGCCTGCGTCACCCAGTCTGGGGTAATGCAGACCTTTCCGAAGCAGCGCTGAGGGTCAGAGGGGCTTCAGAGGCTGACGCAGAGGCTTTCAGGCGCAGCGCTGGGGTTTCTAGGCCCTAATATTGGTTGAATTCTGTAAATCCCATTTGAGGGTGTGGATCAATCATTATTTTGGCCCTAGATCAGCCAGTGAGTTGTAGATCTATTATTTCTCTGTCGAGTTTTCCAGTTCTGGAACCCAGGCTTGTTGTATTCAGAAAATTCTTAATAATAAAACCCTCCAGCAGCCAGAGACCGGTTTTCGCGCATTGGGTTTTTCTGGGGACTATTTTTCCGGAAATAATTGTCACTCTGTCGATGTGTGTATGAACTTGTTCTAGATCTGGATTGGTGGAGATCTGTTATGTGTTTTGCTTCGATTTTAACTTGAATTGATTCAGTTCATAACTTGTCTAAGTAGGAGGAGCATAACCAGATTAGCAGTAAATAATTTATGCATAAAGTGTAAATATTCGGAAATTTCCACATGGTATCAAAGCAATTACAGATCTAGGAGGGCCACCAGCAAGAATCTGAAGGTTCTAGTTGCAGGAAGCAGCTAGAAAAGCAGCAGAAACGTAGATCTGAAGGGACGGCACAGTTTTCAGAGATAGGTTCACACAGAGGGAAGGGTGACATTGTCTAACGCTATCTGCTAGCAAGCCCATGCAATTACTGCGCAGAGGCAACTCAGAAACAGCGTTGGATTGGTCTAAAGCCAGCCAATGTGATTCAGATCTGAATCTGTCAGATCCAAAAAAGACCGCAGAAAAGCTGCAGAAATTCAGAAGGTGTTGGTGGGGTTAAATTTCTGAAGTTTTCAAATTTTTAGCCTTAGCACAAGTGACAAAGAGCGGGAGGAGATCAACTTCTGAGAGAGTTTCTAGCCAAAGAAAACTTGCAGGTTGATCAGAGGATCAAAGAAGAGCTGAATCATAGTTGATTTGGTAGATTTCCAAGGAGGGAAATCAGTTGTTAGAGGGAGAAAAAGGTGTCTATTTCACCAAGGGCCTTAGATCCATTTCTCTAGTAAAGAGAAAAGGAAGTTCCGACACATTCTGAGCAGATGGCTCCTCATAGACTGCGTGATCAGGACAGGCTGGATGGCCTCTCAAACTTTTCAGTTTGAAAGGCAAGGATCCTGATAGTCCTTGAGGCATACAATCTGATCCCGGGGTCTAGAATACACAAGAGGCAGAGATCAACTCAGAGGACAGCGCAGAGGAGAAGGGAAGCTGCAGCAACAAGGACAGTGCAGTCCCTTCAAGGACAGCGTGATTTTTCAGCAAGAAACCCTCAACGGTTACGCAGAGACCCTAAGGGGCAGCATAGGGCCTGCGTCACCCAGTTTGGGGTAACGTAGACCTTTCCAGAGCAGCGCTGAGGGTCAGAGGGGATACAGAGGCTAATGCAGAGGCTTTTAGGGGCAATGTTGGGGTTTCTAGGCCCTAATATTGGCTGAGTTTTGTAAATCCCATTTGAGGGTGTGGATCAGTCATTATTTTTGCCCTAGATCAGCCAGTGAGTTGTAGATCTATTATTTCTGTCGGGTTTTCCAAATTTGGAACCCGGGCTTGTTGTATTCAGAAAATTCTTAATAATAAAACCCTCCAGCAACCAGAGACCGGTTTTCCCGCATTGGTTTTTTCAAGGACTATTTTTCCAGAAATAACTGTGTCACTTTGTCTATGTGTGCATGAACTTGTTCTAGATCTGGATTGGTGTAGATTTGTTGTGTGTTTTGCTTCAATTTCAACTTGAATTTATTCAGTTAATAACTTGTCTAAGTAGGAGGAGCATAACCAAATTAACAGTAAATAACTTCTACATAAAGTGTAAAGATTCAGAAATTTCCACATGCTTCATGAGATTTAAGGTACATACGTATGTTTAGACCCTAGATGGTCCAAGATGGATTGGCACATGAGACATAGTCCTTGATGGTTTGCACAATCAATATAGCTTGATCATTGGATGCTTGACCATAGATGGATGTTGGCTTAGTGTTCTTCCCTTGGGCATTGTAGCTATCCTAACAGTTTGGTGAACACCCTTCATTCGGACCCCTTGAAGGATGCACTTATTTGGAAAGCACCCTACATGGAATGAGGAGCATTTTGAGACTTGAAGAAGGGCATCAACCTCTAGCTAGCATGAGGTAACTTAGATTCATGGTTGAAGGATTGGAGATGGCTCAAGGATGCGGGGCTTCAACAATATTTTTGCAAGAGTAGTTGACCCAATGGCGTACACTGCTTACGAGGATCAATGTAGTCAATGGAGTCTTGTGATGGAGGAATGTGAACTTGTCTTGCGTTGCTACATCACCTTGGATCCATTACTATGCACGAAATCACCTTGGAGCATCATATATGTACTTTAGATTGTACTGTGTCACTTGTGTTGACCTATAAGTGTTCATTGTACATTGCTCATAAGGGTTAGGCCTCACATTATATTGTTGTCCTTTCTTGCCTCTCATATAAAATAGAGGGAGGAGATAGTCTTTCAATTCATATATGTTCATTTTCCCACTAGTATTCACTCTTGTGATGAAATGTGATCTACAGAAGAGTGCACATTACACTCTCTCTCTAGAGTCTTCACATGTGTTCTCTCTCTCTATCTCTCAAATTGTTAGGGTATCTTGGTCTTCCTGGAGTATCTTGGGGCATCTTGGAGCTCTTGGGTAAGGGTTTATCCCTTCCAGATTGGAGACTAGGGTTTTGTGATAAAATTGTAAGGTGGAATTTTGAAAGAACAAGTGGAGGGGACATCTTGCCTTGCAAGATGTGATGGAGTAATTCTTGCACATTGTAACACTCCCTTCCAACCCCTTGAACTATCTCGGGTTGTAGAAGGTGTTATTTATGACTTAACCCGACCCTCCAGTTCTGTAATGAAGCTGGGTTTATGCAAATCCTCCTTTTCCAACTTTGTCAAAACCCAAAATAAATAGCACCATCGCATTCAGCTCATCGAGTGCTTTATGACGATATAAATTTTATGTCAATCCAACTCCTGGATTGAAAGTTACGCCCTTTTAAATTTTATACCATTAAAACTTGCCGTGTCGGGAAGGCACTGCCACATGGCACACATGCGTGGCCCATGTGGGTCTGCCATGTTGTCAGTGGTCCAGCGTGGTGCCCACATGGCCACATCAAGCCATCATGGCACCCTCCACCTCTTCTCACTCTAGCGAGACCCATTAGGACTACCCCACCATGTATTTCCACAATTCATCATTATATACAGGCCAGGGGGTGAATCTAGGCGCTGACTAAAAATCATAAAAACAGAACCCCCGGTTCCCCAAATTACAATTCCACTTCCATGGATTATCTGGTCTCGCGCCTATGATCCTCCATGTGGGGCATGTTACCCACCATTTCGTGGGTGGTATCCCTAGGAGAATTTTTTCTCCATGATCGACCTCTGCTAGTAGCCAGTAGGCCCTTGCAGCCTTCTTCTAGCTCGTTGTGGCATTTCTCTACCACCTGAGCCATCCATGTGGTCCCTGACCCATCTGTATTGATCGTATGTTTGAAGGTGGGTCTCCCGAATCGACAGGTATATCTTGTCATTTGGTAATTGAGTATTGGGTTTACTTATCATGGATACTTCTGGACATGAATTGATGGGGGTATTTGGTGGAAAGAGTGGGCTTACTTTGTGCTCCTGTCCCCTTGATCTCTTTCGGATGCTACCTTTCGATCTTAGTTCCGTGGGATCTCCTTTATTGAACATTTGGTTCTAGGGTTTGGGAAACCCCAACTTTGGGTGTGTGGTCCCGCTCCTATATCCGCATATATTATTCCCTTTCCACTCACTATACCCACATTCATCCTTTCTCCCACCTGGGTCCACATAAGGTCAGCCTCCCTATCCCCTTGCCCCCACCTTGTGTCAAGCCTGGAATGATGCCCTGGAGGTTGAAGCAACTAAAAGAAAAAGAAAAGGCATAATTGGCCACATTTAACAGGAAAATGTACCACAAAATGCAAAAGATGGCCGGGACAAAAATAATTAGCACATGGGCAAAAGCTAATGCATGAGCCCTACCCCATACCCATGGTCATCACCATGGTTCCATAGGCCCTAGATGAGCCTCCTTTACCATTTAGGAACCCATGATTGTCCCAATCCCTGGAGGGTAATAAATCGCCCTACCTAAAGGGAGTAATCTTACACATCATGCTCTTATCCTTTGAACCCCGAGCAATTAATCTACGAAAATTCATAAAAGGCAAAAGGCATATAAACAAGGTTGGAAAAATCAAGGTCGGGGAACCTCATGTACCACGATTGCTCCCTCCTATACATTATATAACCAAGTGTGGGCTTCCCCTTATCTAACTACCCCTATGCCCTAATATGTGGCCCATGATTGCCCCTCTCATTCCCAACTCCATTTCACTTATTTATCACTTGCACCCCCATTGGAAGGATGTACCTTGGACATACTATCCCCTTTGAGGGTTGAAACCACCTAATAAGGTACTTGGCTAACCCCCTTTGGAGCATGGAGACACTAGCACATGCCAAAGCACACTACGGAAGGGTATGCCATTATGAAGTGCCCACTTTTTTATCCATGATTTGCAAGCTCTTTCACACGATTAATCTAATGACTTTTGTACTGGAAGGCTTGGGGACAAATTGGATCTTATAAAGGAATGCAGGTGGTTTCAATTTGGGTTTGGCCTCCATATACGGGGTGCTAACCCCCAGAGGGCTACATTGGCACATATAGGGTGTGCATAAAGAGCCATGGGCCTCCACAGCAGCAAACAACACTCCACAGATTCCCACCGATGTTCAGAGATTATTAACGATCAACTTTTGGGATGATGATGATGTGCTTGGTACACTATGCCCAACAGGCCCCACAGAAGCCCCACACTGTTGGCAGGTTTCCCAAGACTTGTACGATGTCATGGCAGTGCTCATTCCATCACTCAAGCCCTTGCAGAGGATCTACAGACATCTTCGATTCATATGGAGTTCCATGGGATCATTGGTGTGCCCCCACACCCATTGGCAGCACCATAGGTCTACTACTTGGAGAACAAGGGGCCACCCCTTTGTCCATCATATTTTGAGGAGTTTATTCATCATTATAGCACTTCTAGAGATTATTAGGCCTTTGGAGGGCCCCACGGCATGCACATATTATTATTTGACCTCCAGAGAGGCTTATTATTCCATTTTGTGAGCTAGTTTGGTGGGCTTGTCACCAAAAGTGGTTTTATTTGCACATTATTTTATTATTAGGGGCTAATGTAGGCTCATAGGCTAATTCGAACTCCTAAAAGAGGTATAAATTGATGTTAGTTCGATTTATTTGTATCATCACTTGACTTGGGATCTCTCTTTCTAAAGATAATTTCGCATTTTTTCTTTGGTGGTGGAGATTTTTGGATGATGAATGAATTTTGATAGTGGTTGGATATACTCTCTATCATTGTAAGTGTAAATTTGATGTTATTTTTCTTGTTGCTACATACTACTGGATTTCTCTCTAATTAGGGCTAGTTGCTGCATGATTGAAATGTGGAACTATGTGTCTATTTAGCTTATATGTATGGGCCATTGTTAGATGAATCAAATGTCCTAGAGATCATTTTATCTCGATAAGCTTGCACCACTATATGAAGTATAAATGCTTGAAAGTCATTTTTCTTATCTTTCCTCTAACATTGGACAAAGTTGACTTTCTGAGTCTCCTTGTACAAGAAACCGAATTCTTATTCATTATTATCCTTGACTCTATATCCCCAAGTGAATTAGGCACTAGTCCCTCACAAAAGGGTGGTCATTTTTCCCTCCTTTTCACATTTTTCCCCTTTTCCCCAGGACTAGCCCCATTAGGTCACCTAGGACATCAAATTCCTGGGAATCTACCCACAGGAAAAGTTCGATCTCCTAGAGGCAGTTGGGATGTTGGGTCCCCTCACTCTCCTCCGAATTTGGGCCAATTCCGATTGTGGAATCTCCCGGTACCTCAAGCCCTATATCTAGGACCAAGTTTTTCCTTGTGTTTCCCATGGCTGGCACCTGGCAGGATCAATTTGACCTTTTGAAGTAAATATTATTGTTTGACCCTTTCCCTTCACCTTGTCCAGGATAGCAGCATCATGGGTTGCTATATTCCATCCCTGTACCTAGGCTCGGTCCACTTGGTCCCATGTGGTCCCATTTGTTGTTAAACACTATTTATCAAGGACTATTTGGGAAACCAAGTTCTCATAGGATTTTAGGGATCGGGAAGTACCTCTGCAAGTTGTACCCTTCATCCTCGCCCTCCAATACTCAACACCCTTCCCCTAGAAGATCAAGTCCCTTGCTTAACAAGAAAGCAAGTCCCACTCTTTATTTTTTTTGGGTCACTTCACACCTATTCATTAACATATCCTTCATAAGTGGCTTCCCAAAACATCAGGACTCCTCCCATCGGTGAAATTCCATAAAGAGCAGGGAGTCTTAGCTGTGGTGACAGTGGGCTAAGCCTCCACCGTTGTCCTTAACGTAGCATTTGTCCTCTTAGGAAGGTCCCCTGTTGGTTTGTGTGGTAACATTTTTGGCGCCTTTGCCGAGTACGAGACGTGTGCCTTGTTCTCCATCCAACATATTGGCATATTATTATTGGCAACTCCATTGGAAGAAGTTAGAACGAAGCCTTAGTTCTTCATTGAACTTTAAGGTCAATGCTTGTAGGGTGAAGCAAGTATTTTTCTAGGCATCTTCAAATTCACCCTGGCAACTTCTATGTATTTGTCATGTATATCTCGAATAGGTTCTCATCCTTTGATAAATTCCCGTTTTGGACATTGTTAGCATCCCAGGGCACCCCAATCATGTCACAAGAAGGATGGTACCTGGGGTACCCATATTTGATGGTGACACAAGTTCTGCAATCGACCATGTGGAAAGATTTAATGCACATACTTCAAAGGAGAAGGTGGTCCACCAGGATGTCCTCATGTTGTTATTCCTTAGTTCCCTTTATGGACATAACTCATGGTTGCAAAATCACGAACCTAGGAGCATCTCATCTATTGACAAGTTTGTTGATGGCTTTCTTAGGCATTTTCAAGTATGCCCCACATTGAGCATTCAAGAGGAAGCCTTCATCGAGCATCACCAAGACCTTAAGAACCTAAGTGATAGATGGGAAGATGAGTCCTCCTTGGGTCTGCATGATGGAAAGGATGATTTTGAGAACACATGTGTTGGGAAGGATGAGTCCATGGAAAGTGAAGTTGAGACTAACCTTACCTTTCTCGAGGATATTGCTCTCGATGAATATCCTTTTGAGAACCTTGAGGAAGGTGATCCCATTAGCCCCTTGGAAGATGACATTGAAGATTACTTCCACATTGAAAAAGGTAAATTGGAAATTCTTGGTCCTCAATTTGATTGTGCTCCCATTTATGACACTAACAGGGAAGATGAGCTTGAAAGTGATATCCCCTCTCTCTCAAGTGTTATTTATGATGACATATCCATTGACACCTTTGAGAAGAACGATCATTATTTTCCCTTACATGAAAAGGATGATTTTGGGGAGGAAAAATTCGTTGAATATAATACTTCAACCTCCACTTTGCCTCATCCCCTTGTTCATCACCTCAAGTCTTCCTCAAGTGATTCCCTCGCCCCTTTTCAAATGATCTTGAGTGACCATGAGCCCTTTCCTCCTTCTAAGTATGGTGTCAAGCAAGAGCCCCTCATTGAATATAATGTCTCCTTCGACATACCCTCACAGTCATGAGCACTTTATAGACTCCCCTCTCCAATGTGACCATCACCATGAGCAACCTATTTGTTGCACTCCTTCTTTCCCCTCACATCACGACCTTCTGGCACCCACAAAGCATAAAATTACAAGCAATGATCGTGATAGGGAGTTCTTGAGAGTGATCATTCATTCCACCAATTTGTACTTGGAAGGAAAAATCGACACTTCTAGATTGACTTATTTTCCTTCGAGCTTCCTTTTACATCAAAGGGGGATCATGTTCTCCTGCCTCCCACCCACTTCATCCGCCATGTGATTGTGTCCACATTCAATTTGGGAGTTGCTACATGAGTAATCATACTGACAGGATTATTTGTATTAATATGATGATATGTTGGTTGCATTGGCTTTATGATTACACTTAATATTACCCTCGTCATATGCATGTTAGAGCAGGATGCATTGCATGTTGTTTTTCACATTAGAACTAACCTCATATGATATTTCTCAAGATAGATTAGCTACATTTAGATTAAAAATTGCATATTTTATTACTTGTTGATTTTATGAGTTGACATTAAGCATGGGTGATCATAAGACACCGTGAAAAACATGTTGCCCCGTGGCTTTGATAATTGATTTGTGCAGATAACAGGTCTACGGTGACCAAGAGATAGTTATAGTTCTCGTGACCTTCCGTTCGAGTAGCCTTCCCACTTCTTCGAGAGATCACGTCCCAGTTGGAGCCAGATGTTACCCACCACTTCATGGGTGATATCCCTAGGAGAAATTTTTCTCCATGATGGACCTCAGCAGGCAGCCAACAACCCCTTGCAGCCTTCTTCTAGCTCGTTGTGCCATTTCTCCACCACCTGAGCTAGCCATGTGGCCCCTCACCCATCTATATTGATCGTATGTTTGAAGGTGGGACTCCTTAATCTAAAGGTATGTCTTGTCATTTGGTAATTGAGTATTGGGTTTACTTATCATGGATACTTCTGGACAAGGATTGATGGGTGGATTTAGCGAAAAGAGTGGACTTAGTTTGTACTCCTGTCCCCTTGATCTCTTTTGGATGTTTCCTTTGGATCTTAGTTTCGTGGGATCTCCTTTATTGACCATTTGATTCTAGGGTGGTACTACTTGGGAAACCCTGAATTTGTGTGTGAGGTCCTGCTCATTTATCTGCATATATTATTCCCTTTCCACTCACTATACCCTCATTCATCATTTCTCCCACCTGGGTCCACATAGGGTCAGCCTCCCTATCCCCTTGCCCCCACCTTGCATCAGGCCCGGAATGATGCCCTAGAGGTTGAAGCAGCTAAAAGAAAAAGAAAAAGCATAATTAGCCACATTTAATAGGAAATTGTACCACAAAACGCAAAAGATGGTCGGGACAAAACTAATTAGCACGTGGGCAAAAGGCAATGCATGAGCCCTACCCCATACCCATGGTCATCACCCTGGTTCCATAGGAACTAGATGAGCCTCCTTTATCATTCAGGAACCCATGATTGTCCCAACCCCTGGAGGGTAATAAACCGCCATACCTAAAGGGGGTAATCTTACACATCATGCTCTTATCCTTTGAACCCCGAGCAACTAATTAAAGAAAATTCATAAAAGGCAAAAGGCATATAAAGAAGGTTGGAAAAATCAAGGTCGGCGCACCTCATGTACCACGATTACTCCGTCCTACACATGATATACCCAGGTGTGGGTTTCCCCTTATCAGGTTGCCCCTATACCCCAACATGTGGCCCAGGATTGCCCCTCTCATTCCCTACTCCATATCACTTATTTATCACTTGCCGCCCCCATTGGAGAGATGTACCTTGGACATTCTATCCCCTTTGAGGGTTGCAACCACCTAATCAAGTACTTGGCTAACCCCCTTTGGAGCATGGAGACACTAGCACATGCTAAAGCCCACTACAGAAGGGCATGCCATTGTGAAGTGCGCACTTTGTTATCCATGGTTTGTAAGCTCTTTTACACGACTACTCTAATGACTTGTTGTACTCGAAGGCTAGGGGACGCATTGGATCTTATACAGGAATGCAGGTGGTTTCCATTTGGGTTTGGCCTCCCTATATGGGGTCCTAACCCCAAAAGGGTTACATTGGCACATATAGGGTGAGCATAGAGAGCCATGTGCCTCTACAACAGCAGACAACACTCCACGGATCCCCACCAATGTTCAAAGATTATTAGCAATCCACTTTTGGGATGATAATGATGATGTGTGCTTGGTACACTATGCCCAGCAGGCCCCACAGGAACCCCACACTCTTGGCAGGTGTCCCAAGATTTGTACGATGTCATGGCGGCATTCATTCCATCACTCGAGCCCTTGCGGAGGATCTACAGACATCTTCGATTCATATGGAGACCCATGGGGTCATTGGTGTGCCCCCACACATATTGGGAGCACCATAGGTCTACTACTTGGAGAACAAGGGGCCACCCCCTTGTCCACCATATTTTGAAGAGTTTGTTCATCATTATGGCACTTCTGGAGATTATTAGGCCTTTGGAGGGCCCCACGACATGCACATATTATTATTTGACCTCCATAGAAGCTTATTATTCCATTTTGTGAGCAAGTTTGGTGGGCTTGTCACCAAAAGTGATTTATTTGCACATTATTTTATTATTAGGTGCTAATGTAGGCTCATTATCTAATTCGAACTCCTAAAAGGGGTATAAATTGATGTTATTTGGATTCATTTATAGCATCACTTGACTTTGGATCTCTCTCTTTAAAGAGAATTTCGCATTTTTTCCATGGTACAGATTTTTGGATGATGGATGAATTTTGATGTATGGATTTGGGCTATTTCTATCTTGGAGCTTCTTATGTGCAAATCTGATGTTGGTTGGATATACTCTCTAACATTGTAAGTGTAAATTTGATGCTATTTTTCTTCTTGTTGCATACTACTGGATTTCGCTCTAATTAGGGCTAATTGCTGCATGATTGAAATGTGGAATTATGTGTCTATTTAGCTTAATCTATGTATGGGCCATTGTTAGATGAATGAAATGTCCTAGAGATACTTTCAAGTATAAATGCTTGAAAGTCACTTTTCTTATCTTTCCTCTAACATTGGACAAAGTTGACTTTCTATGCATCCTTGAACAAGAAACCGAATTCTTATTCATTATTATCCTTGACTCCATATCCCCAAGTGAATTAGGCACTGGTCCCTCACAAAAAAGGTGGTCATTTTTGCCTCCTTTTCACATTTTTCCCCTTTTCCTCAGGTCTATTCCCATTAGGTCAACTAGGGCATCAAATTCCCGAGAATCTAGCCACAAGAAAGCTTTGATCTCCTAAAGGCAACTGCGTTGGTGGGTCCCCTCACTCTCCTCTGAATTTGGGCCAATTATGACGGTTGAATCTCCCGGTACCTCAAGGCCTAGCTCTAGGACCAAGTTTTGCCCTGTGTGTCCCAAGGCTAGCACCTGGTAGGATCAAGTTCACCTTTTGAAGTAAATATTCTTGTTTGATCCTTTCCCCTCACCTTGTCAAGGATAGGAGCTTCATTGGTTGTTGTATTCCATCCCCGAACCTAGGCTAGGTCCACTTGGTCCTGTGTGGTCCCATTTGTTGTTAAAGACTATTTATCAAGGAATATTTGGGAATCCAAGTTCTCATTAGATTTTAGGGATCGGGAAGTACCTCTACAAGTTGTATCCTTCATCCTCGCCCTCCAATCCTCACCCCCCTTTCCCTAGAAGATCAAGTCCCTTGCTTAACAGGCAAGCAAGTCTCACTCTTTATTCTATCCTAGGGAAAGGGTTTTTGTGGTCACTTCAAACCTATTCATTGACATATCCTTCATAAGTGTCTTCACAAAACATTGAGATTCCTCCCATCGGTGAAATCCCATAAAGGGCAGGGAGTCTTAGTTGTGGTGACAATGGGCTAAGCCTCCACCGTTGTCCTTAACCTAGCAGTTGTCCCCTTAGGAAATCCTTTTAGGTCCCTTGTTGGTTTGTGTGGTAACAGGGCCCATCCCAGACACTCTACTCTTCAATCTGACCCTACACAAATATTTAGCCCAATGGGGCCCATCTCAGATACTTTGCATTTCAATCTAGCCTTGTGCAAATATTTACCCCACTAGGTCCCATCCTAGATACTCCGCACTTCAATTTGGCCTTGCGCAAATATTTACCCTAGCGAGGCCCGTCCTGGATACTCTACACTTCAATCTAGCCCGGCGCAAATATTTACCCCAGCGGGGCCCATCTTGGATACTCTGCACTTCAATCTCGCCTTGCACAAATATTTACCCCAACAGGGCCCATCCCGAATACTCTGCACTCTTTGTGGAAATCCGGAGAAATGGATATCTAGCTTGTTTCTAAAAATGCACAAGGCATGACTGGTCGGATTTCCGGACTCCCAAATAAATTCGCCAAACCCAAAGTGCATCTGGCCCAGATTCATGGCCCTACCAAAATCCAGCCAGACCCGAATACAAAAATGTTTTTCTCAATACTTACGAGATTCTAAGAACTTCAAGGGACGTTGCCAAGGTTCTCCTTGAAACAAGGCAATGCTCAGAATACCCATTTTACATAATTGAAACCATCATCCAAACAATGAACACTCCAAATATTATACATAGCCATAACACAATCAAAGGACCCATCACCATGCCTGCTATCAAACATTTCAACAAGCTAACCTATAGCTAGTACTACTCTGTAAATTCAGATACACAACATCGTATCAAACCACTGAATGGATCCCAAACAACACTATCAGATCCACTAATATTTGATTCATGGTATTATTCTTACCCCTTTTCTAGGATAGGTAAACAACAATCTTAAATAGTCAAAGATCCAAGATATTCACAACATGTTAGATTATAGAAATCACATATTGTTTCCAAGGTTCTTCTTGAAGCAGGGTAGTGCTCAAAATACCCATTTTACAAAATTGAAACCCTCATCTAAACATTGAACATTCCAAATATTATACATAGCCATAATACAATCAAAGGACCCATCAACATGCTTGTTATCAAACATTTCAACAAGCCAACCTATAGCTAATACTACTCTATAAATTCAGATACACAACATGGTATCAAACCACATAACAGATCCCAAAGAACACTATCAAATCCACTGATATATGATACATTGTATTATTCTTAGCCCATTGCCACAATAGACAAGCAACAATCTTAAACAATCAAGATCCATGATATTCACAACATGTTAGATTATAGAAATCACATACCACAACAGGTTAACTAAAGCATATCAAGCAACCATGCATATTCATGTAAATAATTCAGTAAACCATTAGGATAATAACAGCACATAGATCCGTAAATTTATCATGGCCATGAAGGCATATAAAACAAAGCCCTCACTAAGATCAAGCAGAGATCTCAACACCCTTCCAAAGGTAGAATTAATCCATACACAGCACATACATTGAACTACTAATGAGATCACCCACAAACATAGTCACAACAATGCGCTGCCCAAACTTATACCTATATAAAGATGATTGAAACTTACGAACTCACAGATTAGTCCTAAGTGATTTTAGTTAACCAATCAGGGACATGTCAAACAACCTGCAAATGACTAAGAAGGCTACAACCACGTAACTCAAGCAACTCATAATCACCATAGATATGCAAGTTAGCTAGTCAACCATGATTAGATAATGAATCAGGCACTCTTACATAAATGGCATGGGATTAATCATTAGTCATAAGCACAATAAGTCATATCATAGTCCGTAATCTAACATGCATAACCAAGAATACTTATTTGAATAGCTTGAAATGGTTGGCAACTGAAGGAGGGACTTCCGCTCTCCACCCAACCGTAGGCCAGCAACACTACAACCTTTTTTGTAGCTGACCACCCCCAAGTTGGATCCAAAATTTGAGGAAATGCTTGCATAGGGAAAGGGTTCACACCAACGGGTTGAACACGAATTCAGGAGATGGAGTTCGTTGTTTCAGTGCTTCACCAACTCAACAACCAACACTTAGTAGTCCATTCACTCGCTAAAGTTCACACAGGCCACACAAGCATACAGAACAACTCAATGGTTATAAAACCATTCAATGCAATGGCCACAGAGAGTAGGCCATCAATTCCATAGCAAAACATCAAAAAGCATGGGAATACGAGCCAGCTAAGGCCGACCACTCCCAATCTTGAAGCATCCAATGCACCCCTCTTTTCTTTTTCCTATCTCTACGTGTTTGCTTGCCCTTCTCTACTTCTCTTCCTGCAACTACTAAAGCCTGACTTGGCTCTTCGGTTCGTCCTTTTCTCGATCTACGAGTGGGAATCTAAGGAATGTGCACCACCTGCCCTTTTTGTACCGCCCACTCCAATTGCGTCCCTTCATCTGTTAGGAGCGGTTTTGCCCTGTTACGCCACCTCCTCACTCTTCAAGTGAGGGCATCATTTCCACTACTTCACTTTTTAACGATCATCAATGAGTTTTGCCAGCTTCAGTTCAGACCCAATCACATCGCATAACACCTGTTAGACAACTGCCTCACAGAGTACACAAGCAACCTTGGAATTTATTCAGTGGGTATAGGTCGTGACTTTTCAAACAAGACAAACTGGCAAGCACGCTTCAGGCATTAAAGCGGCTTCAAGTAAAAATAGGTGAGCAAGCAGGCTTCCCCCAGGCCAAGGATCCGCAAGGTTGTCCAACCTTTAGTTGTCTTAATTAATTAATTAGTTTTTAAATGACAATTAGCATATGTTTAACCAGAGTTCCAACCAGTCATGCTCCTTCGACATTGGCATTACAATCACAATCACCATTACAACAGGCAGGGGTAGAAAAAGGGAATGTCACGCATATTGGATCTTCTTGGTTGCTAGGGTTTCATTGATTTTCCCTAACTAGGGTTTGGAGAGTTGAGAGGATTTGTACTAGCCTTGAGAGAAGGCCTTGGTGTGTATATATGTTTCATCTTGAGCATTTTAATGAGGTTTCCAGCTATCCAAAAATTTTGTAATTTTCAAATTTGATTTTCAGCTATATGTGTTATTTATGCATTGTTATTTATAGCCTATGTTGCACAAGGACATATACCCACAAAAAAACTAGTATACCTTACGTTCTCACATTTCAGGGACTTATAGACCCTTAGAAAACATCCTCAAAATGTTGGGGACTTCCTAGTTGTCGCTAAGACGTTTCAAGAAGATTTAAACAACGTTCTAAATAGATTTCAAGGATTTTCTGGGCAGATTTTTAGGGATTTTTTTCGGCATATATTTTCTAGTTTGACAATCATAGACATTGATAATTGGAAAATATGAACATTTTTCCCACCCATTATTTTTGTGTTTCAATGAATCTAAATATGTTGTACAAGTTGCAGCTCAAAATATGAGTTTTAAAAGATAGGTTTCAATTTGAGTTTTTAGTGATTTAAATGTTGTATTTTGAGGAACATTACAACAAGCAAAGTTTGTGTTATGAAAATAGGAAATGCCTTATCCTTGCGGTTATTGTTGATGTGCGTAGCTCAAGCAAGTACTTTTGCACATGCCAAAGTATCTAGGAATGCAAAAAGTCACCTAATAACCCTTGAACCTTAGCAAATTACTTTAGTAACTAGAGTAATTTATACAATAAGAGAAAAGTGAGTTTAATCTAATCTAATGCAAAGGTTATTTGCATTGGTGAATTAGATGAATCTCAACCATCAATTTCAAATGAGACGAGATCTAAACTCAATCGTTAATCACTTTGGAGACTAGGGTCGTGGATTCGATCATAACTCAAGTTTATAAAAGAAGGGCTAGGCCAAGGGAGAAGACACCACACACAAGGGGCACAAGACATTGAGAGAGGCATCGCAATGGTGGGTGGAAAAGAAATTCTACTCAAGTGTGTTGGGCCTAAGGAATGTGCGAAGGGGATAGCAAGGAGATCTAGATGAGCCAAGTCTAAGGCTTAATTAGTTGGATTAGATTCATATTATTGTATGTATTTTCCTCAATTTGGGCCATTTTCCCAGTAAAAGAGCCCAAATAGGTTTTGGTTAATAAAATGAAGAGTTGTTGATTGGATAGAAATTTGTTGAGGGTGTGTGCAAGTGTGAGATTGGTTGATTTAACATGCGTTTGCTGAATATAATTTGATGTTTATGTTAAGAACCCAATTGTGCTTTCATTCAATAGATCTATAATAAATCTACTAGGAATTAATCACTAGGTTTTGGGGTTCAAAAATTAACATGGTATCAAAGTCCGAACTCTAAAGGATCAATCTCGAAATATTTGGGTGCTAGGTTTGTATAAGCATCAAGAAGTCGAGTTTGGCCAGTGACTGTGCAAGGCGGTAATTTTGTTTGTAGAGGCTGAAGAAAATCAAACATACAGTTGCATGGCGGTCGAAGGAAAATTTCCGACTAAGGCAAATAAATTTAAGATAAACAAAAAAAAGGAGTGATAGCAGTTGTGGTCGTCGATAGTCGTGGGACCATCCACCAAGAGAATCAAAGACGTGTGGGGTAGTTGTGGTGGCTGACCATCCGCCAAGAGAATCAAAGGCGCGAGGGGTGATTGTGGTGGTCGACCAACTGTTGGAGCAGCAAGTAGCCAAACGAGCCAGCCAAAAGGTCATTCGCAGTGACAAAGCCATGAGGGAGTGTAATCGGGGCTCAAGGGAAACCACAATGCACAGGAGTGTTGGGGAGGCAGCAAGAGGGATCATCCAGCCAAGACTCAAGCTCACAGGTCATGCATAGGGTTCATAGGTGGCAGAGTGACAGAGGCAGCAGATACCCCAGCAAAAAACCACCAGTCAAGAGAGAGAGGACAACGCCACAACCGTCAGGTTGCGTCAAGACACAACAGCGTCATGGTGTCGTCGGCAGCAAGGATTGAAGTAGCAAAGCACGAGATTAGAGAGGCAGTGAGTCTGAGCATCAAGAAATTGTGTCCATGAGTAGAGCCCAGTGATAGTGATTAAGGGGTTTTGTCATAGGCAAACAAGTTTGTTGAGCATACAATAACCAAGGATTGCAGTGTTGCGAGAGCGTGTGGCTGTAGTCAGCAAGTCGCAGAGCTAGCACATGGTTGAGTAGCATATCACTACAGCCAAAATGGATTGTGACTGGGATGTACATAGAATTCAACCCCCAGTCGAGTGGTTGTCGAGCGGGCCATCACAATAGGACGCAACAGGAGTTGGGGCAGAACTGTTGCAAGATTCAAGCATCAGAGTTGGGACACAAATGTAGGAGCTGCCAAACAATTCAGGCCATTGAGGGTGGCAGAGCGAAGCAGAAGCCACCAACATTTCACTCAATAGACCACATCAACAACAATAGATTTATTCTTACTGTAAAATTATCTTATTTGAGAGATGATCGCAATAGGTTTGAGCTTTGAGGACCAGTTGGAGGGTGTTTATAACTTCAGTGCCTAGAAGGCAAGGGTTTCATTGATTTTCATGGAGAATGGCATATGGGAGTTTGCTAACACCAAACTCACCTTGCCTGGAGATCCTTAGGCAAAAATTGTGCAAGTCTAAGATTGGTTGATTTAATGTGCTTTCGTTGAATATAATGTTCAGTTTATGTTAAGAACTCAATTGTGCTTTTACTCAGTAGATTTTTGATAAATCTACTAGGATTTGATTGTCAGGTTGTTGGGTTCATAGATTAACAATTATTGTTCTTGTTCTTCAAATTTTTTGGGGTCATCTCAGCCTTTACACGTTGTACAATGGTTACCAGGAGTCATTCAAAGTCTAGTGCTTCCACCATCCCAACGTCAAACATTGTGAAAACAATAACATAATAGTGACTTGGATGTTGAGATATGTAACTAGGTTCGATCTTCATAATGACATGTGTAATCATGATTTTATGTATTTAATGAAAAGAGAAAAATAAATTTATTATTGTTATTCTTGAGGCATGGGTTTCATGCTCAAGGGAAATTTATTTTTAGGTCAAGCACCCATTGAGTGCTTCTAGGTTTGTCATAAAGTCAATTGATTCATTGTCATGTATTGAAGACCTCTTTGGGCATGTTATATATTGTAAAGAAAAAATTTATTTGAGTCCAAATAGAGTCAAAAGACCCTCCAAGACCTCATCATGGCACAAAGATCAAGATGACCTACGTAAAGGGACAGGTCGACCTCAAGATAGCAATTCATACCCCTCACAAGCCTATAAACAAGAAGGAATTCAACCTCATTTAGACACTCACTCAAGCAAGTTCGATCTCCTCAAGATAGAAGATGGGAAGGGACGAAGAAGAAGAATAAGATCAAGATCGAAGTTTGTAGGCCTCTCTCTCTCTCTCTCTCTCTCTCTCTCTCTCTCTCTCTCGTCAGGGTTTCTACAGTTTTTGGGCTAGTGGAAATTTTGAAGTTGCATCGAAGCTGTGAAGTTGCAAGGTCAAAGTTGTGAATCTGCAAGGTCGAAGTTGTGAAGCTGCCTCTCGATCGAAGTTGTGAAGTTGCTAGGTCAAAGTTGTTGAAGTTGCATCAAGGTTGAAGTTGTGAAGTTGCTAGGTCGAAGTTGTTGAAGCTACTATGTCGAAGTTGCGGAAACTGTTGTTGGGATTGAAGTTGTTGGAAAGTCGAAGTTTGTTGTTGGAGGCTGTGTAAGGAAATCTCATCAAGAAGGAAGGATGACTTGGTCTTGGAGGGTCTTGGTCAAGGGTTATAGGTCTTGTAATTCGTCAACTGAAGTTCTATAAGAAGAGAAGAATTATGATGGGTTTTCCTCTCATTTGGAGAGGTTTTGGCCCTGGTTGATCGCCTACACCTTGTGTCCTATTGTCTTGTTGTTCTTTATCACCCTAATAATAATAAAGGAAAGAAGAAGTTAATCAAGTAAAGCAAAAATACTCACAAGTAGTTATCAAAATAAGAGAAATCACCTAATTTAGTAGCCCTGGATTTCTCAACATGGTATCAGAGCAAAGGTGACTACATCAAGGAAGGGAAGCACAAAGAAGGATACTCAAGGGCCGGAGTCTGAAGAAATCATCTTGGAAACATCAAGAGCCTCAATCATCAAGAAGAGTTCGATCAAGGAAGAGAAAGGAACCTATTACCCAGCGAAGGAGAATAAAGAAGAGCGAAGCATTTTCTGATATGTTCTCCTCCACATGTGCGAAGGTTAGGGCATCATTTGCAACTGTGAAAGCCGAAAATTGCAGTCACTCAAAGGAGCCAAAGTTTGGTCAAAGGAGGACTATTTAGCAAGCTGAATTATCTAAAGAGGAGTCAAGGTCAAGCGAAGTCAAAAGGAGGCAAATCTATCCATATTCCAGCCACACTTGTGACCTAGGGTTTCTACAAAAAAGGCCGAAATTGCAGACCTGCTACAGCAAGCCGAAATTCTGAACAAGGGCCGAAAATTTGAGGTTGTGAAACAAGTTTGACTGCGTTGACTTGAAGAAAGCAAAGCAGGAAAAGGAGTTGTCATCATCAAGGAATCAATGTGATATCCCTATGAGCCAAGGATCAATTTTGAAGGAAGACATCTTTACCAAGAAGACATCTTCTATTATCTACATCATCATCAAAATCAAGAAGGCATCACGCTGAAGATTTCATCATCTAGGAGTATCTTCACTTGACATGTAAGTATCTTTGTATCTATTGATTTTTAATGTACCTTGGACAAGTGGTTTCCCATGGGTTAGTCTCTACCTAGGGAAAAGTGTCCAAAATAATTCTTTTTCTAAGTGTGACTTTATAAAGTGAAAGTGACTTTATAAGTGGTAAAGTCAATATTAAATTATAAAGTGAAAAGTGACTTTAGACATAAAGGACAATGTGGGTACTTTATTTAATTGGTAAGTTAAAAAATAGAAAGTAAGAATTAAATGCACATTTATTCTCATCCCTTGATCTAAATGAATCTGAGCCATTACATCTTAGGGTTGCCCAAAATTCATTTACAGAAACAAAAGGGGGAAAAGAAAAGAGAGATTGCATTCATTCATTCTTAATGAGCAGATTGGAGAAAGGAGGCCGAGAGCTGGAGAAAAGTTATGAAAGAGAAATTTGTTAAGGCAAGCTGAAGGAGTGATTTCTGGGCAAAGTTGGGCACGAAAATCAAGGCATAAAAGACAGCATAAGGTACAGTATGAACAACATTTAATATTGTGAGTTGCACGCAGTTCGAGATAAGTTTTTGAGAAAAAATGAAAAATGAAAAAAAGTTCGTACAGCAGTACAGAAATACGTACAGTTCGTACGGAATCCGTACAGTACAGTCTGCGTCCGTAAAGTACAGTTTCAGCTTCAAGTGGGCACGTAAATCGAGGCAAAGTGGACACGGTTTTCAAGGAGTTTTGGGCTGAAGAGATAAGTTGTATTTTGCTGTTTTGTTTTGTCTACAAATGTAATTTCCCTGAACTTGAAAGATAAATAAATTTAAAGAGCTCTCTAACAGGTTTTCCCCGGAGAAGATTGAAGGGGTTTTGCCTCTGTACTTTTTTTGTGTTGCTGGTCTGTCTATATCCATATTTATTTTTAGCATGTGTTGACAGTCTCGTGTTTTAATCTGAAAATTTCATTTCCAAAATTCTATATGTTGAATATAAGTTTATGGGAAAGGGCATTTAACTGAATGGGAGTAATAAGGTGAAATTAAAATTGGGTTGGGATTGCAGGGAAAATTTTAGTCATCAAATTTCAACATGGTATCAGAGCTCCAGGCTGAAAATTTCAGTTTGAACAGCAGATAGTGACCACTCTCTATCAGAGTACCAATGAGAGCAGGAAGATGGTACTCAAAGAACAATTGAAGAACATCAGGATGACAAAGGTTGAAAGTGTAGTTCATTATCTTCGCAGGGTCAAACAAGTAAGTGATGATTTGACAACTATTGGTGAGGTAGTTGCACCCACAGAGTTAGTCAGGATCGTCGTAGTGGGACTTCCTAAGTCTAGGGAGGTCTTTGGAGATATTGTTACCTCTAGGGAGAATCTTCCCAATTGGGACAGATTCTGGGATGATTGTGTGCAGCATGAGATACGGAAGACTGGCAGTGGTGGGGTGAAGATAGCAAATGAGGAGGATGTAGGCTTGACAGCTAGGGGGGAAGAACAAAGGGAAGGCCAAGAAAGGGGCCTCATCAGATGGGGCTAAGAGAAAGGAGAAGAAGAATAAGAAAGATACGAATATGTCCAAAGTCAAATGTTGGTCATGTCAGAAGATGGGGCACTATGTTGCTACGTGTCCTGAGAGGCAAAACAAGGGGAAGAAGGGTACTGCAACTTCAGCAGAGGTGGAGCAATTTGCTTCACATTTTGACAGGGACTTTGCATTTATTACTTCTACATCTAGTAGGAGTACATCATTCGATGTGTGGTACATAGACAGTGGGGCTTCTAGCCATATGACAGGTGCACGAGAGTTCTTTCCAGAGCTTGCAGAGAGGGCACTTGATATTGAGATTGTACTAGGAGATGACCGCACTGTGAGAGTTGTTGGTGTGGGGATTATGACCTTTAAGAGGGAGTCTTTGCCTCCTTTGAAGGTCATGGATGTTTTGTATGTTCCGAGGACGAAGAAGAACTTGATTTCAGTGTCTGCTATGGAGGAGAAGGGGTTTGACGTCACTTTCTCAGGAGGGCAGGTATTGATGCATCCTAGGGGAGCTTCCATCACTTCGGCCAAAGTGATTGGAGTACGCTTTGGGAAACTATACAGGTTCATTTTTCAGTCAGCAAGAGCATTGGTGAGTAGCACATCTGGTAGCACTCACACTAGTACCATCACCAATAAAGACTTGTGCGAGTCATGGCACCGGAGGATGGCGCATATGCATCATGGAGCTTTGAGAGTTCTGAGGGAGATCAGTACTGGACTTCCTGATTTCAGTGTCGAGCATTATGAGGTCTGCAGAGGGTGTGCTTTGGGCAAGTACACCAAGTTACCATTCCCAGCGAGCGACAGCAGATCTACAAGTATACTAGACTTGATTCATACTATGTTACTAGTCGTATGTCTCATGTGTCTTTGGGTGGTTATGAGTATTATGTTATATTCATTGATGACTACTCTAGGAGGATTTGGATATATTTCCTGAAGACCAAGAGTGAGGTCTTCAGTCACTTTAAAGAGTTCAAAGCTCTTGTGGAAAACCAGATTGGTAGGAAGATTCAGGTCTTGAGGTCAGACAATGATGGTGAGTACACCAATGGTGGGTTTTCTGACTTCTGTGCACAGGAGGGCATTAGGAGAGAGTTCACAGTTCCTTACAAACCCCACCAGAATGGGGCGTCTGAAAGGAAGAATAGAGCTATTGTTGGGGCTGCTAGAGCGATGATTCATGATTAGGGGTTGCCTTTGTTTTTGTGGGCTGAGGCCTACAATACTGTTGTTTATCTTCAGAACAAGAGTCCTCACAGAGTATTGGGGAATATGGCTTCGGAGGAGGTATTCACTGGAGAGAAGCCTCGTGTGGGACATCTTCGTATCTTTGGATGTCTCACATATTCTTATATCCCCAAGGAGCAGAGGACGAAGTTGGAACCCATGGCAGAGAAGGGTATCTTTATGGGTTATAGCGAGACTTCGAAGGCCTATTGGATCTTCATTCCTTCTAAACGGACAGTGGTGATTAGGAGGGATGTGAAGTTCGAGGAGTAGATGGCCTATCGGTGATCATAGGAGTATGATGAGAGAGAGTCACAGAATTCTCCTCAGCAGGGAGGTCAGGTACAGGGAGTAGGACCTCAGGGTTCTGAATCAACTGGTACAGGAGGTACTTCAGTGTTGGTGACATCTGGGGCACTGGTGGTGAGTTCATCGAGCACTTCTTTAGGGAGTCCACTGGTATAGAGTTCACATGGCACTTCAGTTGACACATGCACATGTTCTTCGAGGACAAGTGCTGGTACAGGCACACCAGGGTCAATTGGTAGACCTTTAGGTTCACTAGACTGTGGGGCAGAGGATGAGGTTCCCTATGGGGAAGCTTCTTCAGGGAAGAGGAGGCCCAAGTGGCTTCAAGACACCTTGAAGGAAGTGGAGTCCATTGGTCCTTCGAAGAGGCTAAACAGGGAGAGTGTGCCACTTGAGCGGTTTTGTAGTTATGTAGCCAAGGCTACCAACATTGTTGACTCTGAGCCTACGAGCTATGATGATGCTGCCAGCTAGGAGGTATGGAGAGAGGCTATGGTGGAGGAGTATGCCTCGATCATTAAGAACAATGTCTGGGCGGTGGTGCCTAGGCCTGAGGGCAAGTCAGTTGTGACTTCCAGGTGGCTCTACAAGATCAAGCATGCTGCGGATGGCAGCATTGAGATGTTCAAGGCGAGGTTTGTGGCTAGAGGGTTCTCACAGATAGAGGGAGTTGACTATGATGAGACCTTCGCTCCCGTAGCTCGGTACACTTCTATTCGGTCCCTTATTTCTGTTGCTGCAGAAATGGGTTGGCAGATCCATCAGATGGATGTGAAGACCGCATTTCTGAACAGAGTTATAGAGGAGGAGGTGTATGTTTAGTAGCCACAGGGCTTTGAGGTACTTGGGTGGGAGACCCATGTATGCTGGTTGAGACGAGCACTCTATGGACTTAAGCAAGCTCCGAGAGCTTGGTATTCGAGGATTGATACTTGCAGCAGATGGGTTTCATGAAGAGTGTTGCAGATTCGGGCCTATACTACATTGTTGTAGGGGATGGTCTGCTCGTTCATGTGCTATATGTTGATGACTTGTTCATTACTGGGGCAGAGAGACTGATTAGTGGTTGCAAGGAGGATCTTGTTATGGAGTTCGAGATGAAGGACATTGGGCTGATGCATTACTTTTTGGGGCTTGAGGTGTGGTAGGAGTAGGGGCATATCTTTTTGGGGTAGAGGCAGCATGCTATGGATGTGTTGAGCATATTTCACATGGCAGACTGTAGACCCATGTCTACACCTATCATCACCAACTGGAAGAAGCTTCATGCTTCAGATTCTAGTTTGGTGGATCCCACATTGTATAGGCAGCTTATTGGGTCCTTGATGTATCAGGTCAACACTAGGCCAAATATATGCTTTGTAGTGAACACACTTAGCTAGTTCATGGTTGAGTCCAGGAGGTTGCACTGGGTAGCTGCAAAGCACATTCTCTGCTACGTGCACGAGACTGTTGATTATGGTATGGACTATAGGTGGGGAGATGGAGTGAGGTTGGCAGGTTACACAGATTCAGATTGGGCAAGGAGTGCTTCTGACAGGAAAAACACTTCAGGGTGTTGCTTCGGCAGTTGTGTTGTGGTTCAGTCGAAAGGAAAAGTCAGTTGCTTTGAGCTCTTCTGTGGCTGAGTATATGGCCGCTAGCCAGGCTAGTTGTGAGGCCATTTGGCTTCACAACTTATTGTATGGCCTATTTGATCAGGAGTTGAGACCGACGATTATTCACTGTGATAATCAGAGTTGCATTAAACTCATGGAGAATGCAATGTTTCACGACAAGTCAAAACACATTGACTTCAGATATCATTTCATCAGGGACTATGTTCGTAAGGTAAAGAAGTCACATATATCACATGAGCAGTAATATACTAAAGTCCTGCTGTAGAGGCAAGCATGTCCATTTCAAAGGACAAGATGGGTGTGGTGAGAAACACTTTCCTGGCAGTTGTAGTGTTGATTGTAATGTACCTTGGACAAGTGATTTGCATGGGTTAGTTTCTACCTAGGGAAAAGTGTCCAAAATAATTATTTTCCCAAGTGTGACTTTATAAAGTTATAGTGACTTTATAAGTGGTAAAGTCAATATTAAATTATAAAGTGAAAATTGACTTTAGACATAAATTAAAGTGTGGGTACTTTATTTAATGCGTGAGTTAAAAAATAGAAAGTGAGAATTAAATGCACATTTATTCACATCCTTTGATCTAAATGAATCTGAGTCATTAGATCTTAAGGTTTCCCAAAAGTCATTTAGGGAAACAAAAGGGGGAAAAGTAAAGAGAGATTGCATTCATTCTTCATGAGCATATTGGAGAAAGGAGGATGAGGGCTGGAGAAAAGTTCTAAAGGAGAAATTTGTTGCAACAAGTTGAAGGAGTGATTTCTGGGCAAAGCAGGGAACAAAAATCAAGTCATAGAAGACAACAGAAGGTACAGTACGAACATCATTTAATGTTGTGAGTTGCACGCAGTTTGAGAGAATTTTTTGAAAAAAAAAATTAGTACATTCTGTACAATGGTAAGGAAATCCGTACAGTTCGTATGGAATCAGTGCAGTACATATTTTCAGCTTCAAGTGGGCATGTAAATTGAGGCAAAGTGGTAACAATTTTCAAGGAGTTTTGGGTTGAAGAGATAAGTTGTATTTTGTTGTTTTGTTTTATCTGCAAATGCATTTTTCCTGAGCTTGAAAGATAAATAATTTTCTAAGAGATCTCTAACAGGTTTTCCCCAAAGAAGATTGAAGGGGTTTTGCCTAGGTCTAAGTTGACCAAAATTTGTGTGTATTTTTTTATGTGTTGTTGGTTTGTTTATGTCCATAGTTATTTTCAGCATGTATTGACAGTCCCATGTGTTTTAATCTAAAAAATTCATTTCCATAATTCTATATGTTGAATGTATGTTTATGGGAAAGGGCATTTAACTAAATGGGAGTGATCAAAATAAAATTAAACCCAAGTGAATTATAGAAAATTTCTTAGTCATCAAATTCAACAATATCTATATTTATCTATCAAGATGACTTCATTTTGCAAGGAAAGCAACAAATTGGATGGGTCGTCAAAATTTTCTTGCATGGAAGAAGGGTATAGATTTGATCCCCATAGAAAATGAAGTTGTTGTGCGTGTTAAGGGTTTAATTGTCTAACTGCCAAAAGAAGAAGCTCAAGCTCTAGCAAAATACCTGAAAAGGAAAAAATACAGACAAGATGAAGATATCAAAGAAGAAGGAATAGCCTCATATTTTATGAGGGTGTCTAAATTAAGGGATCAACTACAAGAGTTGGGATAAATAATGTCTAACAAGGAAATGACTACCATAGTACTACCGAAGGAATGGGGCAACTTCACATCAAGCATCTATGGGAAGAAGGAAGCTACTCCATTCAATGAACTGTGATAGAAGGAACCAAATTTAAGGCAAAACATAATGTCGGATCAAATGAGCAAACTCAAGAATATGCTGCCATGGCAACGAGGAAAGGGAAGTTTGGAAAATTTGGTCATCAGAAAAGGAAGCAGAATATGGCGAAGGTTCAATGCTATGGATGTCAAGAATATGGGCACTTCAAGAGAGATTGTCCTAAGATCAAAAAGGACAACAACAAAAGAGGAAGGGAAGAAGCCCACGTTATCGAAGAAGTGGAAGAATTTGAAAAGAAGAAATCCAAGAAGGAAGAAGTAAAATATCTCTACTATGATTGAGGTAAGTCTTCTCCACCTAGTTCTTTTTAGTTCTTGTAAAATATGGCTATTATAGTAGGAATCATTAGAAGCATGATAGGATGCATCAGTTTAGGAGATGGCATAATAGGAGCATTCGACTGAAGCAAGAGCTCAAGACATCATCATAAGAAGCTTGAAAGATAATTGAAGTAGGATTCTATGATAATCATCATTAGAAGGAAGTAGCTCTTGGTAACCTCATTAGAAGCATAAGTAGTATTTATGGGTAGAAGTAAGTCATTTAGTATAGAACTCATCATAAATCATTCAGAAGGAGCATCTGCAAGATGAGGATAATCAGGATCCTCTGCTGGAATTTTCATTAGAAGTTTCATCTCTTGAAGGATGTCTCGCTAAGAATTCCACATGGGATTGGATTCATTGTTTAGAAGAATGATGGTATGATGGCAAAGGAATGCAACACATCAAAGATGATTGAAGCACTCTCAGTTAAGGACAGGATGCCGCTGAAGAAAGTCTAGATGACCAAAGTGTTGGAAAATTAACTAGGTTCGGTCTTCATTTAATGTACTTGAGTCATCTTGTAATGTACTTGACAAAAGAATAAAGAAAATAATTATTATTATTATTATTGTGACTTATTAAAGCATGGTTTTAATGCTTGGGTCACCATGTTTTAGGTCAAAGTCCCCACTGAGGACTTCTAGGATTTATTCTTAGTTAATAGAGTCATTTTACATTTAAATAAACTCTTCTTGGGCTTTTGAATCATGTAAAAAGGTTTAATATTGAGTAAAATATGAATTATGTGACCTCCAATACACCAAGTGATGCCAAAGCATGCTGCTAAAATGTCATTGGTCATTTGGGAGACATAAGGAGTCTTATGTTTAAAGAGAGTTGGTTCTCTAAGTGTAATTTTAAATATTTTGAGTGATTTAAAATAGGATTTAATTAATTTTGTGAGCATAATTGTAAATGTTCTCGAATGTTGGAGAACATGAGAGAATTAGGGATTGAGAGATTTGAGAAATTATTGTAAATCCTAGATTAGAAATTGGTTTCACAATTTATGGGATTAGAGAGGATCCTTAGGGATAAAGAGAGATTCTGGAAATTAATGAGGACTTAGAAGAATTAGGGATTTGTTGAGTAAATTAAGGATCTAAACCAATTTCGATTTGGAATCCATTTGTATATAATTATAAACCAAAAAGACATAATAGAGGTAGGATAGAGAGACAGGATACGAGAAGTATAGAGAGAAAAATGGCCAAGTGAATGTAGATCAGGCCTAAGGGGAAAGTAGACAGAACACGAGATGTTCTAGGTTTATGTAAATCTTATGAATAATAGATTTTAGCTTTGTGTGAAATTCCAATTCTGGTATTGAAGTTGGTCTGAAATCCTTTGAATTTCGAATTTGTATACATATTGGTGGTCCTGTTTTGTTTTGAATTAAATTGGGCATATTCACTGTTATGCAAAACCATTAGTTAAAATAATTATATGAGGTTTCGATTCAACAGTTGACCTTCGTGCCAAATCCATATTTTAAGAGGATCCGAGTTTGTTGAAACCGAAAGAGTCGAGGGCTTCAGAGAATTTTGTTGGAATCATACGAATTTGAACCACATAGAGAGGAACACTCTCTATTCTGCAATGAATGCTTGAAGGATTCAAATAAATCAGAAGGTTTCAATGCTTGGTATCTTCCATAAGCAGAAGCAATTCTGGCGATTTGATGTTTAGAGGAATTTCAGATGACTGAACTCTGTTTGTTGCAACCATGACGGAATTATAATTTTGTTGGAACCGAGAGTCAAAGTCACAGTAAAATTATGGCGAAAGCTATCATAATGAACAAACTTGGAGATACAGAAGTTTTAAAATGAGCAGATGAAGATGTGAATTTTAAAAGAAGGCATAGCAGAAACATGGATTAATCACTGGAGCAATGGAACTATTTCGCCATCCCGACTTATGAAGTATTGAAGTATAATACCTGAAAATTCGACATCTCTTTAGGAAATTGTAATATACAGTTGAAATCGTCAAATTTTATGGTGGACCAAGTTCTTTAAATGGTGATCGAAATATTAAATCCGGAGCTAAGTTTAGAGAGACAGGGATTGAGAAAATCATGTATGAACTGATCGTGGTAAAATTCTGATGGTTTAAATCTCTGAGGGAAACAGAGGAATCAATTCTTGGTTTGTTTTGATTGCACTGTGTGTTCTGTTTGAAACCATGAACCGATGAATGAGAAACCGTGGATCGGTAGGAGCGGAACTGTTAAGGGTTTTGCAACCCACACAGTGGTTTTCGCAAAGCTTTGAAGTGGTAAGTGTTAACTGTTGAAAGGATGCAATAAAGGTCTAGAGGTGACACGATGCCAGCACAAACCACCCATTTCGCATATAATGAAAACCTTAATTGTCACGCATGTTGAGATGCGATATCCGTCGAATGAACAAGCATGGGTAGATCGCCGGTGTAAGTTGCATTGGTGATAGTTGTGGGTCCGAATATGTTTTGTCGACATAGTTTGCTTTAATCCAAAGTCTAAAGCATTGAACTACATTTTAATTAGGTGGGTTTTTTTATATATTTATGAACTTGAAATGTGAGTGAAATAATTAATCCCACTTAACGCTCATGTGAAGTAAAGATGTATCTCGGTTTATATGTATATGATACGCACTTATATATGTACTGTGGGGAAAGATGCAGCGAGGCTGCATCACCAAGCTCGCTCTGGGAAGGGGACTGCGTTCCGCCCAA